>JAQIWH010006589.1:0-12640 GCA_034695005.1 Cryptops parisi
CATCAGTTTTGAGCAAGACGGCATAGTTGCCCCTTTCAAGGATATCAATAATTTTGATATGCATTTGCATTAGGAGCCTATTGTCAGATACAGATATACATACATTGTGCAAGAAAAATTCATGTTTTTTGATTTCTGCATGTTTCGATTTATGCGAATTAAAACTTATTCAATCTCTGAGTAATTTCAATATTCAATTTATGCGTGTTTTGAGTAATTCCATTTTTTGATTTAGGCACGTTTCGGTTTTTGCGATTTTAGACTAATGCGAATTTCGATTTATGCAAAATTAAATTTATGCGGTCGTTGAGTTATTCAATATTTGATTTTATACGGTCGTTTTGAGTCATTCGATGTTTGATTAATGCGAGTTTTGAGTGATTCCATTTTTGATTTCTGCAATTGAAGGCTTTCCCAAAATAACGTTGCTTGTAACAATTCGTAGTTTTGAGTAAATGGCAAAAGAAATATTCAGCAACACATTGATTGTCACATATTAGGTGCCCAATTTCGAAGTGATATACTGTATGTATGTTTTAGGTAGGTGTGAGTTTCTCTATTGACAGCACTAGCAAGGCCCATTTAAGAGGCACAGATTTCCATAATAATCCCAATATTGAAGTTTTGTAACATACAACGTTATTTCGGGTAAACCTTCAATTTTTGATTTATTTATTTATATATAATTTTTTTTTTTTACATTGAACATGAGATTTTTTATGTATGCGAAGAACTTATGCGGTTCTCGTTTTATGCTTTTTTTGGTACATTGGGCTATACAGTATGTTCGCATAAATGACTGTATTAGGTACGTCGTAGGTAGTATGAGTTCAACTCCCAGCTCACTCACCCACGAATGCACAAGTGAAGCTAATACAAAGAGCATATATATAATAAAAAAAGGAAATTCAGTAATTCTTACAAAGTACCGTACATAAACATTCCAATGTCGAGTATAGCATAGACTATTTCTTTTGTCTCGAAAATGAGAAAAAAAGGGTTGCATCGAGTCAACATGACCACAAAGTGAACATCATTAAAGTTAGAAAAATAAGCCGAGACGACCTTCGATGTTTATATAAATATTGCACGAGTTCATTCCTCGTTACCATGGAGATCAACACTGGGGGCCATCGTCATTAAAAGTTGGTCGCTGATGACTGTCAACCCAGCGTAATGTCCAAACGAGATTTTCGAGAGGATTTTTGTCTCTCAAGGATGTAAACAACAGTGGACACGGGTGTTATCGTCATCCTAACTACCTATCATCAGTGGCATCATCACCATAAAAGATGCCATTTCCTTCGCAACAACAAACTCAGAGGTCAAACGACATTTACCTTTCCACTACTATACTAAGAAAAAATAAACTCCGTTTTCCACCGTGTCTCTGGACATTTCCAAAAATTACAGGAACTCGACTCACTGCTTCATTTACATAATTGCGTTTAAATTAAAAATAATACAAGAAAAACACCCGCCATTTTTTTCCTTTTTCTTCTTCTTCTTCTTTAATTTCACGTTTCTCGTGCTGTGCTTGAATCATAATTATACGAAATAATAATAATAATCATAAAAAAATGAATGGACGAATGACGTGCCGCTATGAAATTAAAGACAACAACGACGACGACAACAATAGTGGAAGCCATCTTTGCGAACAAAGGGAAAATTGCACAGCAACGCTAATTTTATTTAATGGCTTAATTCGGAGATGGTGGCACGAGCGAAAATTATTCCTGGATAATTACCAAACAATTCGACGGGTAGTCGGTTATAAACTGCGCGTGCGTAGATCATCCCAACGCAACCAATGCCCTGTCTGCGTGCCATGGGTTTACTACTACTACTACCTACCACCACTTCGATAGCGAAATAAAAACCGACATTCGCGTTCCACATTCATCATGAGTGAGGGTCGTTGAATGAGAAAAGTCGATATCGCGCTGAAATACGTGCTGAAGATGTTTAGAGAAGGCGGAATTTTCAATTCAAAGAGAGCTGCGGGGTTGGGAGAAATAACAGTTAATGGTGATTCCATGACAACGCTCACACACTAAATTAATGTTCGGCGATCTTTCAAAGGGGTGGTGTAAGGATTTAATCGCGATACACTCATCGCGTGCCGGTGAACAACGTTTTACAGGAAATAATCTAGCTTGCTTGCTTATGTACCACGACACGCTTCGAACAATCCATATTCTAAATTATAACCGAAATTCGATTATCTTTTTAAAATTTGCACCAAAATAAACTCTGACGTCACTACTTACTCAGTGACGTTAATGCATTAAGCGGAAAATTTGAAATCACAACTTTTATCATACCGACTTTGTACGTATCTTTGATCTACCATAATTTATTCATACAAAAATAATATTTAAAAATAGAATAAAATGTGGTTTCATAGTTACCGGAATTATAATAAACTAGCTTGTTCGAAGGCGGTCTACGTGTGCCACCCCTCTCAAGCTACGTCATGATGTGTTTCTTTGCAAACATTTTTTATTGCGAATTGCCGTTTAAGATCGATAGCTTTCTTAGGACATACAAATCTGGCTTTAGACAGACAAATCTGGGTAAATATAATGTAATATGATATATTCGTATATAATAAAATAGCACGACTTTCCTTCTCTTACTACTCCTCACCATTTATAGCCATTGGACAAGAAACATCACGTGGTTATTTCTTTTGCACCTGGGCATAAAGAAGGAATTCTAAAACCTTCTAGAAATTTCAAGAATCTTCTAGAAACTTTCACTCTGTGGTAGTGTCACTGTGTTTTTACTAGCGCCAACTCACCATTTGTGAAAATGCCAAAACTCATACCAAAATCGATACATTAACTGTAACGAATATTACGAAGCAATATTAGTTGAATGAATAAATAATGTTCCCGTCATTTTTGACGAGCTATTTACTAGTATAATATAAATTAGATATATAATACATCATTAAATTTGTTTTCTTCTAAAAAAAAACACGAAATAACGCACCTGTTAAAACTTTTGTAAACTTTTAAAATAATAAATAGATCAATGAGAAATCCTGTTTCTGAAAATCGATTATCGATATAATTAGTATAGTCGACACAAATTAACTCTCCAACATGTTCGGTACTATGTTCGGCATTGTCACAATGAAGCAGTATCGGTATTTCAAAGAAACACGGTTTCCATTGTGTCGGAAACTTGAAAACGTGTATCCATAGCTGATTTTGTAAATTAAAAAAGCAAAAGCAAACAAACTCTTTGTGTTCCTTGATGGTTTAGATCATTTCAGTTTAAAAAACAAAACAAAAAACTTGCTTTATAAAATGTCACTGACGTTTTCTGATATTATGCTAACCGACAGAGTGAAGAAGAGGGCTCTCGACAAACCAGCTTGCCAACATCAGTTACAGTTGGCGAAGCAACAAGAAAAGACACGTGCAGATGGTTATGAATGGTCGTTTTGACGGAATCAACAAAAGAAACAAAGAAGACGAAGTAATAAAAAAAAAATGAAGCAAAAGTGAAGAAGAAGAAGAAGCAGAAGAAAAAAAAATATTCTAACAACAACAACAGAGACACAAAAGGCAACTCCGATAACCCAAAAGACAAAGAAGGTACAAGAAGCAGCACATGACGATAAAAGAAGCGCAAGAGACAAAAGAATATATATATTTAAAATATAAAAAAAAGTATAAACCGATATATAAATATAAAAGTAAAAAAAAAACAACGTTAAATACATACATATTTTTCACGTACGAAAGAAGAAGAAGAAGAGAAGAAGACAAAAAAAAAATTGGGGGAGACCAAGAAAAGAATGAAAGTAGAGAAGGAAACGGAAACGGGCTCAAGCGAAGAATTCAGCCGTGAAAATTCGCACAATCTGTTCCCTTGGATTCTTCTTGTGTTTTGTTTTTTTTGTGTTTCTATTTCGGTTCTCTGTATGTCTTTGTTCTTTCTTACTTATCCTTTTCCATAACCATCTGTGGATAATATAAAACTTAAGAAGAAAAAACTACGAGTGAGTGTGGTGGTAAGAAAAGAAAAGAATCACAACTTCTTAGATGGCTGCCATTTCCTCTCTACATGACGTCACATCCTTCCTTTTTTTTCTTCAATAAGGCACAGATAGCTTGTTATTACTCTTATATATATACAGTATATGAGTAAAAAAAAAATAATGTGAATTTCCTAAGTTATAACCTACATTTTTTTTTAACGACAGGTAATAACCATTTTCATCCAATGCAATAAATAAAACATATTGAGAAACCCGGTGGAAAAAAAGCACAACGCCATAAAAGTCGCACAATGACGTCTTATTTATTATTTTTTATTATACATAAATATTTTGAGAGTTACTAAAAAATTTTATAAAATGTTTATAAAAATACGCAAGCAGAATATCATTTGTAATAACATGTCTACAACTTAATCTTTATTATTTTTTATTAGTTCATTTTTTTTATATTTATTTATTAACTAGTAAATAACCCGTCAATAATGACGGAAAAGTTATTTATTCGTTTAACTCATATTGCTTCGCAATATTCGTGACGCAGCGACACTGCCACACAGTGGAAGTTTTTAGAAAATTCTTGAAAGTTGTAGAATGTTCTAAAATTCTTTCTTTTTGCCCAGGTGCGAAAGAAAGAACCACGTGATGTTCCTTGTCCAATGGCTATTACTGGTGAGGAGTAGTAGTAGCAGTAGGAGGAAGGTCGCGCTCTTTTATTAGATAGTATTCTAGACTCAAAATAAACAGCAAATCAAGCAAGTATAAACAATAATAAAAGAAACAATAATAAAAATGCTCTTAAGCCCATTTTACACGTCAAACTTTTTCAATCAAATTGCATCGATTCCAACTGTTCTGACGTCAAAAATTCATCGTGTTTTAGTGATGCTATCGTGTTTCGTTGTTTGATCGAAAGCACAATAAAAACGCACCTTGGACGTGTGTATGACGTCAGAAAAACAGTTGAAATTGTTGTTGGAGTTTGATTGAAAAAGTTTGACGGGTGAAATTTATCGTACTGACGAAGTGCATACATCAAACAAATACTCCACGTTTCGCCTTCTTTTCGAAAGGATTTTTCAAGAGACAAGAACGCAAACTTTTTTTTTCTGAGTGTTTTGTTTTTCATTATGTTAATCAGGGTGTAAAATTTAAAATTTAAGAATAAACAACAACACTCGACCACATAACCACCCCAGGCTTGTTGATGTAATGATCACTCTACCGTTAATAAGATGATGACATATTACATTGCCGATATTGTTTTTCGAAATTAAATTTTTTAAATAATATAAGATTTTCGAAATTAAATTATAAATAACTATAATTTATAATATAAGTTAATTATTTTGCTCGAGTTGAAAACAACACCTACATCATGAAAAACGCGTGGGGTTAAATAAAAAAAGCAGTGTACTAAAATGTGTACATGATTCATTGTGGTTTAAAAATTCATACTTGTTAGGTTATTAAAACATTTGTGAAAAAAAAATAACACACAGTATGGAAATAATAAGTTTTGTAGGAAATAATTTTGACAAAAATAATAGACTTTTTTTTTCGTTTATATTAATCTAAATCCAGTGTTCTTTTTGATATGTAAGTTAGTTGGCACAACTTGCAATTTGTTTGTTTTTTGAGATAGTGTCATGTCATGTCAAAATGCACGCAATTCAAATGACTGCAATAATAGACATATGACTTCAGAAAATTATGCTTCACATAGTAGACAGTAAAATCAAAATAACAGTTGATGGAATATTACAAGTATTGCTACAATACAAAGTGAAACCGATCAATAAAATTGGTTCATATTTAGATAGTAACTATATGATTTTCAACGCATAGTTACAGTCTCAAAATCAGTAACTATACGGGGTGTTATGCTGAGAAACTTGAACGCCGCAAGCTATGCGGGATGTTATGCTGGAAAAGTTTGAAAAACACAAGCTGTAGCAGTGGTATGCTAGAAAGTTTTTAAAAGCTGTAGCTGTGATATGTTGGAAAGCCTGTGAAAACAACGGTAACGTTGAAACTGTTGAAATTGAAGTTGTTTGAAACTGTTGTTATTTATGGTGCTACCTGTCATAATAAAACACGATTTGCACTGATAGCCCTCGCTATTAGTTGGTTTAAGTATATCACTATTTTGTTTATTCGCAATTGATAAGTCCTTCTACATTCGCGACACGTTAGTTTTTCACATTCGCGAGTTTTTATTCTTTTCGCACAATATCATTCCTGATTAAAAAATTGAAAGACCTGGTGTGAAAAAGTGTTTAATGTAACATTTTTACAAGTTCGAGAAAAACGCATTTAAAGATGTTAACCTTGCCTTGCTGTCTATGGGCCACTTCTTGGACTAATATCTTTGCGCATATCGTTGTTTTGCTCATAATTAAGCGTTAGAAAGGTAGAATTGCACCTGACACATTCGAAAATGCTTCTAAGTCATTTTTGTAAAAAATAGTTACTTAACACCCTTTTACATTACAATTAATATAATAAAATATAAACATAACAAAATTAATATAATAAAATATAAACATAACAAAATTAATATAATAAAATATAAACATAACGATGCGATCGTAAACACCCGTAAATTAATTTGTAACAACCTACTAGCTTATGACACCAATGTAATTATATATCGTGATAAATTACATTTCTTATGTTCACTATTAAAGAAGAACTGGGCATTAACAATTTAATATTTAGAGTTTAATGACTTATCTTATAAATGCGTTTGATTTACAATGATACATATTACGTTTTCTTCAATGTCAATATCAAATTTTATTAATTTTAATGAAACTACGTTTTCTTCAGTTTCATTAAAGAAAAATAATAAAATTAAACTTGTGGAACTTGCTCTTTAATATTCATACAAAATTTACTAGGTTATCTTCAAAAAAATAAATAAATAAAAGCAAAAAAAAAAAATCCATTACAGGAACTAATTCAATATAAAGTACTTTCACCCCTCATACTTCACATTATACGATAAGTCTCTTTGCTACTCGTATAACTGAAGAAGAAAAAAAAAACGAAGAACTCGTAGAAACGCATTTAGAAAAGAAACCGTTATCGATGGAAGCAGCACTCGACTTAGTAGTATGTATTATTATTATACGACGTACGGAACTCCATAAAAAAAAAGAGGGAGAGGAAAAGAAAGAGGGAGGAAGAAGAGGGATAGGTATCTGACAAGGCTTTTCTAGCGCTATGCGTGAACTGCCTGTCACCAAACAACCTCTTAGGAAAAAGAGAGTTCAGAGTACTTTTCCTTGTTGATGTAACGTCAGCCGACTTGGCCTTTGTGTCAGGAGCGTTGTTTGGACCAAAAGCGGGGAAGGGGGGGTTAGATGAGTGGGTGGAAAAGAAGAAAGGGGGGAGGGGAGGAGGGCGAAGGGGAAGCCATCACGCACCGTTGAACACGGTGGTTTCGAGTGATGATCCGTGAAGAGGGGTGCAAACATGTTTGTTGGGGCGCCGCGTGATAATGCTAATAATGACAATGAGCAGCGCGACACACGCTGCTGATTGCGGTTCGCACCCATTCCACAGCACCGCGTCCAAATTGACAGATATGTTGATTCGCCATTAAAGATTGATGTTATCTTCGACCACACCACTGAACTAGTGCCATCCCCGAAGAGAAAGGTGAGCGGAATGGAGAAAATATTTTTGGAAATTAAAACTGAAAATCGACCACCACCAAACACTCAAAAACACAAGGAAAAAAGTACTTTACTATTGGACACAACAGTCTGTATGTATATAGTAAACTGTATACATATAAGAAAAAAACATTTGGTGTAAAACAATGTGTGGAGGTTTGAAATGGTTTAAAATATAGATATATTTTCCAGCAACACTTTTCGAGAAAAAACGGAATCTTTCGTGCGACAAAATCTGAGAATGGACATTGATCCGTTTAAATTTGATACAACGAAATTTGACATTACCCCAATCCCACGTTCAAAATTTCAGCTCTGTAGGTCATCGGAAACCTAACCAAAAAAAAAGAGCTCAAAAAAGTTGAACCACTTCGACCTCAGAGTAAGTTAAGTAAAAAAAGTTAAAAACTTATTTTTTTAATTTTTATAATGTTAATTTTTGAAAATTGTTTTCAAAGTAAATGAAAATAACACCATTCGAAATCCCCCCCTCTTCAGATGTTATTATATCCAAAACTTAAAATTTTCATTATATATTAGCTTTGCGAGTATAAAATTTGATCGCCTTGGCTGAGACACCCTGTATATATCAATACATTTATTTATTTTATTTTATTAACATACTGTACATCCTTTAGGGACAATCAAAGTTACAGATAAAAAAAAAAGTGAAACATGTTATGAACTGTAAATAATATTCTTAAATAATAGATTTTTAAAGGAAGCGAAATTGAAAATTATTTTTTAAATGTCTATAAAATAAAATAAAGCCATTTATATTTAGTCTTCGCCAAATGACATTATTGGAATAATGAATTACACGTGGATCTTTTTAAAGGGATACATTGAGATATTGTCAATCTGTGAAATTAGGTTCCTGATAACCGAGTTTAGCTGTTTCTAAAATACAGTTCTCTACTTTTCCTTACGTCTATGAAATTAAAAACATTGACGAGTCTATAAACTAAAGCATTACTTTACAAAATAATAACGGGTCTCTACGAAAGTCCATCTTTAATCCACAAAAGCCGCACAAGTTATCGACCTTCTTTTAGTTTCTTTTCTTAACCCAAAAAATCTGCCAATGGCAAGAAAACAAAAGCGAAAGAAACAAAGCGTCTAGAAGAACTTAGACGGCAAAGAATAAGAAGAAGAGAAGAGAAAAAAAGTAAATCCAAACGTGTTACAAGACCGGAGACAGAACAAAAAAATATCGAGGTGGAAAAAAACCCCAGTAAAGAAGAGATGAAGGCGTCGTCTCCATCATTCAGAGGCCTTTGAGGCCATTCCGATGCCCTTTGGTGGCCAAATACTGAAGAGTCATCGGCCTCCTTGGCAGCCAAAGTTATCCACTGTATCGACTCCGTACTTGAATAAGAACACCGTGACATAAGAGAAAAGAAGAAAGAAAAGGAGGGAGGGGGAGAAAGAAACGATGGTCGAGAAAAATCGAGTGGACATGGCCAAAGAGTCTTGCGGCCGAGCCAAAGATAAAATAAAAATATCCACACAATAAAAAAATTTTTTTGTTGGATTTGCCCGAAGAAGATAGAAACTAGAAGCCAAATGTGATTAGAGTTGCATGAGAAAATCCGGTTAAGTTATATTCCATAGATATAGTGGTGAGAAGAGTGCAGGTTGGAGCGACATGGTAGGAAGATAGACGATGAAAAAATTGGTATAATGAGATAGGACTCTTTTATTTTATTTTTTTTTGAGACTGGAGTGTGGTTAGATTGTAGGGACGAGGTTTTAAAGATATGCAACACGTTTCAAATGTTGAGTGAAAATTTAAGTGAAACATTGTGTGGTAGAATATTGAAATTGCAAAATTGAAATATTTTCGCAAATATAAAACGCACTCAAATATGAGACGGGCCCGAATATGAAACGCGACTTATCGAGGTTTGAGTAAAAAATAAATAAATTATATAGGACGAATCCGATTATAAAAGATGCATACATGAGACACAGCTTACTGAACAATAAAACTTAAGCAGTGATTGGGTCTAAAGTAATGTGTTTTGTAATTAAGACATAAGAGGATACTGAAGATCCCAAATAACACATTCATTCATATATATTTTTTAAAGATTATACCGGTAATATAATAATAAACCATGATTTTATTGTACCTAGTTGTTTATTATAATTTACATATAAGACGTCAACGAATATAAGACGCAGCTAGAGAGCGAATTGTGTAAAATCTTGTATAAGACGCGTCTTATATTCCGCGAAAATATGATATATTTGTTATTTAGAAACAAAAAGTCTGTGAAAGAGTCTCACTCAACAGCTGGGTCGATGTTTGTGCTGCGGCAGAGGATCGGACGAGATGGCGGTCCGTGCTGCGTGGACTTGCGAGATAAGCGGGCCCGAAAATGATGATGATATTGGTAACAGAAATGCATGCGTGGCGAATTTTGATAATTTTTTAGGATTTATTGAAAAGTGACCAAACATAATCCCATCCTGGTGAGATATATCAAATACACAATGTCTAAATAAATTATTTTTTTTACCATTTGTACAAAAACATAAAATTGGTACCAGTTAACGTTCAATGCAAAAATATACAATGAAATTCTGTTTGCCTGTACTGGAATTACTCAAACATGGGAGTCGAACACACGACTGTGTTCGTGAATGTGGATAAAACATTGTACAGGATGTTTCAGAGTTTCTATATAACGAGCTTCTAGGGGATATGGCGAGTTTGAAAGATGCAGCTTTCTTCCATGTAAAAAGTTCGAGAAAAAATCAGGTAACGTGATACAGACAAGTGTTAAAGTGATACAGCAAAGTGTTATTCTATTTCCAGTCCCAGAAAACAAATTAAACAACAAAAAAAATGATAAAGTTATGTTAACAATATGAAATGTGAAAAAAAGAATATATCAATATAAATTCTACCTGTATGGTAATGAGATTGCAAGGTTTGCTACCCGTCAACACAACATGTGTGCATCGGGGTGGAGCTCATCGTACAAACAAAGTATGATTTCGAGCGTCTGTATCAAGTAACTTTTTCCGAACATTTTCGAATGAAAAAGTTGCTCTTTTCGAACGTCTCCTCTACACGTCCTAGAAGTTTGCGCAAATAGAAACTCTAAAACACCCTGTATATTTACGCGAAATTCTGATCGGCAGTGAACATCAACACAACAACATTCCAGACGCTACGCTTTAATTAACTTCGTACACGAAAACCCGAGTTGATAAAAGCCTTAAAAAAACAAAATCTAACCATAACCCCAAGCAATCAGGCGCCAAAAAAAAAATTAATAACCCTCTCATAACGACAACTAGAAGACAACGCCGTGTTCGTAGACAACACGGAATGGAATTCTAGTTACACTCCCCCACCCTACCCTCTCTTCCAGTCGTCAACCCTTTTCTGACCCTTACGCGTTGTTGTGTTTTTGAACGTTATCACTATCATCATCATCAACCCCCTTCTATTTAGTAAAAAGGGGTTTTTCGCTGTGGACGACGGGTTGTCGGGTCGCTCGATTGTTCTCGTTCAGTTTAGTTTTACCCTCTCTTTTTTCTTCTTTTTCATTCTCTTCGTCTTCTTCACTTTACCCCCGTTTTTTTTCCATTTCGCTTCACTGCTTTCTATTCTACGTCTAATTGCTGTCGTCCCCTTTCGCTCGCTCAAGCAGAAGACGACGGCCACTTGGTCCTCCTCTGTTTCCCATCTTCCCTTTCTATCTTTTCCTCCTCTTTTTCTTTTCTATTTTTTTTCACTTACCCCCTCTTTTTCTCCTCCTCCTCCTCACACAATCCCTAACCCCTCCTCTTTCTACCCGCAAACTGAAAAGGGGCTTTTCGATCAAAAGAGGATTCATCGGATAAGTAGGAAAAAAAGGGTTCCTCTACCTTCATCCCTACTTTTCTATTCGATTCAAAAATCCTTTTTGTCCAATTCGAAACAAATAAAAAGAAAAAGTAACGTCAACAAATTTAAATTAAAATCAACTACGAGTCAACTAGCTAGTTATTCAACCTAATGGTTGAGGTCAATCTAATATTCGTCACCATCCGTTGGTCGGTTAGTTTAAACTTTGTCTAGACTTTTATGATTTAATTAAGGAACGAGTGCGACCATGCGTGAAGTTGAAAAGTCAAAGGTGCTATTTCTAAACGCAATTTTCTAAATTCTACATAACATTAGATTTTAAATACGCTAAAAAGGAAAGACTGGCATCACGCATGACTTGCGTGTCGTGCAGTAAAGCAAACCAATTATTTATTTATATTTGTTATATGCTTTACTAGCGGTACCCGTGGCTTTGCGCGCGGTCGTTTTACAATTAAACAATTAAAACAGGAATATAAAAAAACTCGAGTTTAACCGAAAGTATAGTAAATGCAGACTCGGAGTGCAAACTCGGGCTCGCACCCTATGCTGTCTCCAACCATCGCACGCGGGCCATGCGCCAGGCGCTACACCCGCTCCACACTGCTGGCCGCAGCACGAAGCTTATAAGAATATCGTAATTATCCGAAATTAGTTATCAAAGCGTACATTCAATCTGGATAAAACTTACTTACTATGTTATCTGAGATCTCTAGTATGCTGATAAAAAATATCAAGTTAATTGGATCAGTAGTTTTTGCGTAGTGGAGTCACAAACATACAAACGGATTTTCGCATTTATATATTAATAGGGATATTAGCTTCAGTTTTGAGTGAGTTAGTGAATTTTCATCAAACAGCTGAAAATTGAACGTACGCTGTCATCTACAGTCGATCATCTATATATATATATATATATATATAATATCTACTAGAATGTAACCCCAGTGGTCGGTATGGTAACCACGGGGTGTCTAGATTACTTACAGTTTATGTTTAAGCAGTTCGTTGTTGTAATTTAAATTTGCCTTAAGTTTTGCATTTCATTGTTGTAAATTAAATTAAATTTGCCTTACG
>JAQIWH010006590.1:0-12638 GCA_034695005.1 Cryptops parisi
AACGAATAACTTTGAGATATATAATATAAAAATTATGCAAAACTGTAATGGAGGGCCTATACATACGATATGAAAATTTTCAGGGTTTTTCTATCGATCAATAATAAAAATTAAACTAAGGCAAGACAAACTAAGCACTTACCCTAGGGAGTTAACGGGTGGACCAATTTTGTTTAACCAACGTTTCACCTTTCTATTTTAAAGGCTTGATCACGGAGGAGTTCACGTGGAGAGATTCAATGTAGAGGGTTCAGTTTTAATAGTGTGATTAAAATGGTGAGTTGGCGGATGAGTAACATGTATTTCAGAGTGGGTGATAGGTTTTATAAGCAAGAAAAGGGTTTGAGTATTGGGAGTAATTTGAGCCCTGTATTGGCTGAGATAATTATGTGTAACTGGGAAGAGAAAGTGGAAGAGATAGAGAGAGAAAAATTAAGGTGTGGATGAGGTATGTAGATGATATTGTGTGTGTATTTGAAGGTAAATAGAGTGAATTTGATGATTTTGTTAATAAAGCAAATAAGTTGATGCCAGGTGTAAAAGCGGTTTTCGAAAGAGAATAACGAGCGATTAAAGTTTCTGGAGGTGAATAGGTAGGTATTTGGTTTTGAGAAAGGCACCAACTACCCAAAGGCTTATCGTATAGCGCCAACAGAAACATATAACCTAAAGAGCATATCAGAGATTCTGGATGTACAAATGATTACAGTGGGTGATAAGTTAAAACGCAAGGGGTTTAAAAAAGAGTTGCTATTCAGGAATCATGATAGGTTGGCGTGAACCACTGAGAATGAATGTGAAATTGAACATGATTAAAGGCATGTACGAGTAAGTTATTCAAATCTCGGATGAATGCTATGCTGAGAGAGGATTTGAAAAGGTTAAGAGAATATTTAAAGGAAATTGGTTATCCTGGTGATGTTATTGAGAAGAGTTTTAGAAAAGTAAAGAATAAGAAATCACAGAATAATTTGGAAATATAAAATCACTCAAAATAAATTGGTTTAACTTATTTGGTTAAAAATTCAAAAAAACATTTGGCAATATCTTAAAAAAATTGACAATAAAATTTTAGTACAAAAAGACATCGACGGTGGGTAGATGTTTGGGTAAGAAAGAGCATAGAAGTGAAGCTGGTGAGAAAGAAATTGTGCATAGTTTTGAATGCAAGGCATGTGATAAAAATATGTTGGAGAAACAGGGCAATGCGTGAAAGATCGCATATACCAACACGATTATGCGATCAAAAACTGAAATAGAGCAAATGCTGTGTGTGTGCATGAGATAGATAAAGAACATAAGGTGGACTTGGAATGAATTAATGTCATAAACAGGGATAAGAGATGAAATGAAAAAAAAGTAAGGGAAAGGATAGCAATTGCAAGTTGTATGAAGTTTAATTTGAACGCAAGATGAAAATTTGATGGAATATGGGGAAAAATCAGTTTGACAAAAAGTGAGATATGATATAAGGTAATGGGTGTGGTGTGGTGGTTGCAGTAAATTTTTGGTTTGCAGTTAGTTTGTTGTTGTTTTTGAGATTATTTTTTTACAGGTTATTTTTCTGTTTTTGTTGTTTTGGTTTTTCCAATTTTTTTTCTCTATTTTTTATATTTTGTTTATTTATTTATTTTGTAATTTTTTTTTGATCTTTTGTTTTTGGGTTTGTTCCTGTAGTTTTTTCTGGAAGTTATTTTTAGGCTTGTGGTCGCATGGAGTGAGGGAGAGGAAAAAGAGATTGTATGTTGTTCGAATTTAGGTGGTTTTCATTGTTGAGAGGTTTGTCTGTTAGTTGTGTTCTGTGTTGTCCTGGTTTGTTTGTTTTTTGTAATTTTTGGTTTCTTCGTTGTTTGGATTTTGGATAATAACTGTGGTCAAGCCTTTAAAATAAGAAAGTGAAACGTTGGTATAGTTGAACAAAATTGGTCCACCCGGTAAGTTACCTAGGGTAAATGCTTAGTTTGTCTTGCGTTAGTTCTATTTTTATTTTATTATGTATTTGAGAATGAAAAGTTAAAGTTCTATCGATCAATATACAGCACGTTCCTGTATTACGGTTTGTTACTTAGTTATGGCCTTGTCAAAGTATGTAACACCACTTTTGAAACACTATCCAGATCCCTTAAAATTATAATATTCTACTTCTAAGATTTTACAAAATGATATCAACACTTGAAAAATATCATACTTCAAAATAACTTATGTTTATTTTCATTTCAAACTGACTCCCTCCATGTATTGTAAAAAGCAAATAAACTTTAATTCTGTTCCGAGGTTATTCCTCATCTTCAAAAATTTCATCTTTTGCCATCCATTTTTGAAACAATTCTTTTATTTTTTACTAGTAAACAAATTATATATATAAAAATAAATGGCAAAAGTGAAAATCGCTGTAGATACTGTGTAACATCAAAATACGTCCAGAAATAAAAGTTCTTTGTACAGTAAATTTGATTTTGAATTGGAAATTAACAATTTGTCCATTTTTTTAAAATAGACATTTAAAAAATTCATAATATAAAAAAAAAATTATTGTTTTTCTACATAATTTGCGTTATTTGAATTCCTATTTTATCATGATTTTTCTTTAAACATGTTGTGAAAGGTTCTCTTGAAAATCGTATGTCCTAATTTTATTTCAAAGTAATTATCACTGCTTCACATTTACATTATTAGCATCCATAATTAATGGTTAATGTTTCACTCCATACGTATACCATTTAATTATAAAGTTGGGCTTTGAAGCATACAGAATAAACAGCAACGACGTAAGTCATATTGACAATGCTTGCGAGTAAAGTGCAAATTTTATTTCTAAGCTTTACATTTCAAATTTATATTTCAGCTTTACATTTCTAAGCAAACAAAACTTTTCTTAGAATCTACCTAAAAATTTTGTTTGTTTTGTCGACACTTTCAACTTGTCCATTCACACACTTAACAATGGAAATAAAATTGTAAACAAACCAAAAATCTCCATTTTTCGAATGCAACCGATCGGACACAACGTTTTTGATGGCTCTCTTGACACTTCATCTCAAAGTAAATTAAAAATTGTAGATATCGTTATACAGTCTACAAAATGACGATCTCATTAACGATGCTTGCAGGTTTTATAAGAAAAGCTTTTTCTTTTGATATAACTTTATCAAGGAAAAATGCACATCATCGAAGAAACCTCAGCCGGCCCCCCAGTCCAAGAAACATTTGCCAGAACGCATTTATCTGGAAATTTTGCCATGTTGGACATGCATTTCAAACTGTTGTTGACATAACCCTTTGAACACCAAAAGATGGGGGTGTTTGTTGGGGGGAAAAGAATGTTGTATCCTCGAAACGTCCTTCTCCGCAAGCTTTCCGAGGTCGTCGTCTTCGTCATTTTTGAACGGGGGAGGGGGGGTGATATAGTGAGAAAGAGAGCAAACGGGATGAAATTTTGTGGCTGCTTTTCAACCACCATTTGCCAAGTTGGCAGAGCACCAAAATTATTGGCAGGTGGTCCACGAGGATTCGAAGCATGAAATTGAATCTCGGGAGGACACAAACGACGACGTTTACTAGCAAATTTAGCCATAAGCGAATCGAGTTCCAACAACTATGGGCCAAAGTTAAGGAGGGGGGTTGAGAACGAAAACACCCGAATATCAACTGCAAACCAATTAACCCATTTAATTAGGTCCAGGGATTGTCACGCTATCCAGTTTTTTTTTATGAAATAACCCACCTCGACGAACAAGACATCAACCAATCGCGCGATATTAGCGAAACTCAAAACCCTTTTCGAGTGCGTTCCATCGACAATCCGCAGAATCAAGTTCGGATGATTAAAACCAAAAATGTCCCAATCGTCTACTTATTTAACTATAATAAACACACAAGAGTAAAATTTATACTAAACTAATTTGGATTCACCTTAGTTGAATAGCTAGAGTGTCATGCATCTCATTGAGAATGCTCTACATTCGCAACTTTCTTCATGATTTTTGCTTGTTCGCGATTAAGATAATTTCAAAATTCCTCTACATTTACGACGCATTGGTTTATTACATTTGCAATTTTCTGCTCCCCCAACAATATTTTTTTTATATAATTAAGTTAAAATATAAACAGTGATAACGTGAATTTAACCGTGAAAAAAAAATAACAGAATTGAGAAGGGGGGGAGTAAAATAACGAATTGGTAGGCTTCTTAATAAAATTTTGAACATTGACCATAGCCTACAACTTTTCCTAGATCCACCACAACGTAGGTACTAACTTTCATTAAAATAAGCTTATTAATTTTTGCATCACGCACGTACAAACACACAGAAAATTTCATTTACATAATAATTGAACATGATCAGAAATGCCATCGTTTCACCACCCCCAGCTAATTAATAACAAGAAACGCGAGATAAATTTTGATGTCAAGTTCAATAACCTGGAACGTTTAAACCCATCAGTTGATTGTCTATAAAATGCAACGCCACTTCGCCAGCAAGATTAACTTTCAACACGTTATCTCTCTTCATATAGATATCACACCTATTACACTAGATTTTTATACCTTCTTTATACTTCTTCGCCAAAAATAAAACATTTTATGACCACTAAGGATTTAAGACTTAATCCGGTTGAAAAGTGAAGCTACCCAGCTAGGAAGGCAAGATCCTGTGTCTGTCTATTATAACAAAACTTAACTGTAACAACTCCAACAGGAGACCAGTAAAAAATTTCATTCCAGATTATCTCAACTCTTGATAGGAAAATATGTTACATCGTCTATTAGAATACCGGTATATTTGTCTAAATATCAATCATCAGCATAGCTATTTTAATCTAGACAACTATCTAAACATAATAACTTGTTCGGAAGGTGGTTGCGCCACCCCTCACAACCTACATCACTATGTCGTCTTTTTCTGAGACGACTGAGACGACCATAAAACGTGAAAAAAAATGATAAAAATTCAAACGACAACAGTGACATTTTCCTTGATTTTAACTTATCACTTGTGTGTTCTACTTAAAACAATAATTACAATTTACTAATTAAACCAACCGTGTCATATTAATTTTGATTAAGAAATTCGATCTAATATGTCGATATTAGCCACAAAATCGACCAATAATTATTTATTTTAGATGAATTTATTATTTTTTATCGGAGAAGTTGACGCTTGCGAGAACTAGGCCATTTACAGGACGACAGCACTACAAAAGTTGGGTACGTCATGGATTAGTATAGCCTAGATGAGATTCCATTACGTGCATAAACACAACCCGTATATAAACACAGCCACCCACATGAATAACCATCTTCCATTAAATCAATAAACCGTTCACTTTCTCTAAAACAATAGTAAACAAAAGAGGGTGACCAAAAAATGTTGGCATTCATTTCACTTCACTGCAAAACTCGAACCCCCCCAAAAAAAATCGAAAAGCTCAGTCCTTCGCAATTAGACTTGTAAAAGAGCGTCATAAAAGTAATTTACTATCTTTAAATGCATTCTTCTTTTCCCCCACTTTTTAAATAGAAAAAAAGGGGTACCAATCGTAAAAACCTCTAGGAGTTCAACTACTGACTGTTCTTCTTCCTAAAAAAAAAGGAAAAGTTGAAAAAAGATCCGATTTCCAACCCTTTACTCTCTCTTCAATGTCTTTTGCGGTTTGTTACTTCCACGTGGAATTACAAGAGGAACTCGCAGTACAAATGCAATTGAATGATGGTTTCCAACACCACAGCAGCCAAACTAATAAAGCCTTCGAATGCATTCTTGCAAACGAAGTAATTTGACTTCCTCTATTATCGAATCGAATTCACCAGTGATTCCGGTAATTTGATGAATTTCCGAAAAAGTAGACCAAAACTTCAATAAGGTGTTTTTTTTCTTCTGATAAAACCGTCAATATCTTTTCTTTTTAATTACAATGTAAAATAGTTTTGTTTTTTTTCATTTTGCTAAGATCAAATATAATTATTGTAATAACTTTGAAATGAAGAAATAATATGAAAAAACTTCGCATTGGTTTTTGAAACCATTGCAAGCATTAAAAAATAAAACCGTAAAAAAATATTTTTGTTTAATTGGTGTTAAGTGTTTATTCGGATAGATTCGCAACAAAGAGTGGTTGCTCAGATAAATTGTATGTAGTGAATTATGTGCAATGTATGGATGTTTACTTATAACAATGCTTGATTTTGACGGAACGACGCTTGAAAGTAAATATCTAGTTGTTATCGTCAGCAACACTCTACGAGAAAAACTCTACCTTCGCGTATTAACTTTTCGGAATTGACACGGCATCAATTGGTCAAAATTTAATAGAATTAAATGTTCCGCAAACTCTGTCAAAATTCGGCTTTCTGGGATATTCAAAAGTGAGTCAAAAGATGACTGCAAATATGTACAATCAAAAAAACTCTCACGCACAAACAAGTTGAACCAAGTTCAATAAAAGGTTATACAAAAGTTGGAACTAATTTGGCCTTTAAATTATAGTTGACGACTGTTGAACGTCTTGTAAACATACAGTGAATTGAATACATCAACTTAAACTTTGACAAATTTTGGACAGTACACTTTATGTAATGACATAAATGATAAAAATGGAGAGAAAAAATACATAAAATCATTTATGAAAATTTACAATATAAAATGTAAGAAATTTAGTGCACGGTGGTTAGAAGTCGTCATCATAAAAGAAACAGAATAAATTGTCACGGGCATTGGAATAGGCGAGTCTTACTGTTTAAAGTACGACATAAATTCATCTCATTCGTCAAGTTATATATCATAAAAATAATGAAAGGCAAGTTAACGTATGCATGAAAATAGTTTTTTTTTAAGTTGGCAAGAAAAATGTAAAAAAACCCCTCCCACCCTCCTAAAAAATAATAGAAAAGAAAACTGCAGCAGCATCTGCCTTAGTAATTAGCTTCCAATCCATCAAGTGAAAGGAGTAAGAAAAGCGGATGAATGTGGTAAAAGAAAATTTTAAAAAGAAAAACAAATTTAAAAAAAGGAAAACGATGAAAGCAGTTGAAAATCGTTGACAAATGTTCAAGACGAACGAATAAAAGGATGGCGTATCGCACAGATGACACAACATGGCGATAGAAAGGAATGTGGAACGAAAGATGTCAACTGGATTTGGAAAAATGAAAAATGCTAACACCTGAATCGCTCTCCAAATTTAAACTTCTATTTTTAGAATTATATTTGCCATTATTTGAAAATATTTTTTGAACGTATTGTACATTTTTAATGTGAATTATAAAAAAATTACGTTTTTGTAAAATGAAGTTTGAAAAACTAGTTATCTTCAATTTTCTCGAGCCCTATGAAATGCCAAAGTCATTACGTTTCTTTTCAATTATGTGCCGTAACTTCTCGTAAACTTACTCCATCATTAGCCTAATAGTTATAATGGCTTGCCTATATTTACATAAAAGAAATGCTAATTTCCTGTCATTATCCTAATTGGATTCAACCAATGTATATATGCACATATGTATATGTCTATATATCTATCTATGACATCATTCGTTAGTCATGCGGCTATTGATATTTTGACTGCAATGACAAATTATTCAAGTCAATAACAAATTATGCGAGTCAAAATTCATTTAAACGAATATTCAACATGATGAAGCAGCATCTTTTTTCAAAATAATTATGTTTGAATAATTGAAAACTGTTTTAAACATAAAATAGAATAACATCATTTGATGTAAGTTAGTACAACCTCCCTAACGTGATACTGTGCTTTTGTTTACAAACCAAATTTCAAAAGTATTTCAAACAAACACTTTCAAAGATACGTGTGTTGATTTGCATTAAGTGTTCATTCGGATGGATCGGTTTTAGACGCACGACAATGAGTTTTTATTGAGAAAAACTATAGGTAGTAAATTATATGTAATACATACTAAATGTATATTTATTAACAACAATGGTTAATTTTGACTGTACTAAGTATGTAGTTTATCGTCAGCAACACTCAAGAGAAAAACGTTAACTTCACGTGTCAATATCTTAGAATTGACACGACATTGATCGTAAAAATTCAACTAAATAAATTATTCCGTGGAATATGTTTGTGTCAAATTTCATCTTTCTGGGAAATCGGAGAAATAGATTAAAATAAACCCTAAAAATGCCGATTCAATCAATCCAACAAACAACGTTCAATTTA
This sequence comes from Cryptops parisi, assembly GCA_034695005.1. NCBI lineage: Eukaryota > Metazoa > Arthropoda > Chilopoda > Scolopendromorpha > Cryptopidae > Cryptops > Cryptops parisi. The sequence goes on from JAQIWH010006590.1 coordinate 8,185, forward strand.
AATGAAAGGTTGTAAAATACATGGAACACTTGATGAAACACGTGAAACACGTTTCACGTACCCCCAATATTACGCAAAATCGCTTTTACGTAAGCGATTTACCCGTTTTAGATATTGTGTATCATAAAAAACATTTTTGTATCTACAAAACAAATTTATACTTGTGTACAAACTCATATTTTAAATTTTCAATATATAACTTGTAGTGACTTACTGTACGACGTATATCAAATCTCGACATGAATATCATGCACTGTAATTGAATCTCTCGGAATCCTATACTGCTAATGGAATTATTAAATCGAGTGTTTTAATTTATCAACTAGTTGCATCGTGAAACTTTAAAAATCGTTCTAATTCTGTTTCATGGGAAACAAAACGTTTGTTCATTTATTAAGAAAAAGAAATCGTTACAATAGTAAAAGAAAAAAAGAAAAAAACTGACGTCAAAATACGTGGTGAATGGGTGGTCATTAGTGAAAACGATTCTTTTTACACCAAATGGAACAACAAATCGACCACCAACTGTGAGAAAACGTTACGTTCGCCTACAAATTAACACCATCAGGCTACATCAAAGGACTCGGGTTCAAGATTCCCCGTGGCGACTGAAATTTCACCAACCATCTACTAGTATACTCCCCAAATTCTTTGTCGTCAGGTAACACTAAACTTCAAATGATACAAACAAGTAAAAGAACAAAAGAGGCTGAACGTACAATTTCAATCTGCTAGAGACTAAAGTTGTTCATATAAGACGTTGGTTTTAGAATCGAAAGCTTAAAAATATGTGAAATTCATTTATGCTCCGGGAAGTTGGAAAACACTACAAATGATAGCTTAAATATAAAAAAAGTACCGGCACCACCAAATATTTAGCATGTCAATGTTACAGAATCTCTCAAATACCCTGATATAATTTAATCAATTAATAATACAGGATGTAACTTACATAAATATCTTTCTAGCTTCTTAATAACACAAAAAACAAAGATTGATAAAATGAAACAGTATTCCACATTATGTTCACCATCTGTGAAAGTTCTTTTACCGCATATGTTTGTACAGTGAATGTTGGTGACATACTGTACGTGTCACAAAAAGAGTTTAATTATCAAACAAATAATTTTATAACAAATCCTCAGGAGAAATTTCAATGCGTTGTTTAGTACTGTACATAGTCAAAATCAGGCATACAAGTTCAAAAAAGTTTTGAAACAAGGTATGGACAATTTCCACCAAGTAGGCCTACTATACGTGCACTTGTTGCATCACTTATGGTAGTGTATGCCTGATTTTTTACTCGCTACACCACACAACGCATTGAGCTTCTGCGGTTCCACGACACGCACGCCACCTACATGTACAAATACGATCTACATGAAAACAACTTTCACAGATGATGAACAATGCGAGAAACTGTTTTATTCTACAAATTTTTGGTGTTAAAAAAAGATCCAAAAAAGCTAATTTATGCACACCCTGTATTTTTTTTTTATAAATCCGTCTCAATACCTCCCCGAATTACAGAGAAACAAAAAGTTTTTTATCCAAAATTCCCTCAAAGCACCATCTCCTCAAAACACACAAATCCTAAATTTGTTTTATGAAAGAAGAATCAATTAGGATTCATTTATAAATTAAGTACAACGTGGATAGTTTCCATGTTCATTAAACTAATGGACGTTTTAACTTTTATGAATAAACACTAAATGAATTCAGTTTTGACAAACATCTGATATCACTATATCTTATAATTCAGTAAACTTTTAATTCGTAATACCTCCATTACTGAAGATGTTGTCTTGTTCTCAAGCTACATGTATAATGTAACGCGTTAAAATATTTAAGTTTTAAAAAAGTTAATAAATTTCTGTTCACGTGAAGAAATGTCCACAAAGCCTGAAGTTGTTTACGTTACATAAAACTTAAGCAACAACAAACTTGAATGCAAAGTTTTGCAAAGTTTACCGTTCGAGTGTCATCTTCAGTGAGACGAGCATAAAATTATGTATAAGCAACGGATTTCTTACCTGAAAAGAAACGAAACACAAGACATTAAAGCTCAACCAAAACAAAATATTTACAAATATACTTTATCAAAATACGTAAAAGTTGGAAATTGATAACAAACTAATGTGCATACGATTTCATCTTGATCAACATTTCATAAAATAAAATAATAGCACAATAAAAACATTCATTTCTGTAATTAAATAAATGGTTTAGTCTTATAATTAAAAACATTAATATAACATAAAAACATTCTAACCTTAACGACAATTATAGGACTAAGTTTTTGTTTTCATCACACTAATAATATCAAACCTACACAGGTTTCTCCTAAAAAAACTAAAGTACGATTCACTGTGTGTGCATTTTCTCGACTTGAAAGTTGAGGAAATCAATTTCACATATAACATAAAACCAGGTAAAATAATTTACTTTAGGGATTGTTAATTTTCCTAACGGACCTCGACAACAACACAAACATAAAATAAATTAAACACAACTTTCAGTATAGTTCACTTCGAAAACTTTCCAACTCCAAAACACAAATTCGAAACACACAAACAAATACGCACAGTGAACTATTGACATTCGTGATGGTATTTGCCAGTTTGCTGTAGCTATGCACTGTCGTTTTACTCATTTTGAGTGTTAAATTTACAATAATAACAATATGCTACAAAGAATGTTTTAATTTGGAAAAGCTATACAAAACTGTAGCCATGCTCTGTAGCAATAACACAATTGTAGCAATAGGCGAATAACACAGCTGTAACAAATAACACTTGGGAAGCTTCAAAATGCTTTAAGTATGCGCTGTGTTCAGTAAAAAAGCGCTAAAAAGCTGTAGCTAGTCGTTGTTTTATGCTAGGAAGCTTCAAAATGCTGTGGCTATGCGCTGTGTTCAGCGGAAAAGCGCTAGAAAGCTGTAGCTACTCGCTGTTTTATGCAGGAAAGCGTTCAAAGTTGTTGATATTTTTGTCACTAGCACGAATAGCTCGTGATTCGCAGCAAGAATCTTTCACATTTAAGAGTTTGCTTATTAGAAATGAAATAATTGAAGACTTGCCCGGAATAACGTTGCATGTAACAATTCATAGTTTTGAGTAAATGGTAAAAGTATTCAGCAACACATTGATTGTCACATATTGGGTGCCCAATTTCAAAGTGATATATGTATGTTTTAGGTAGGTATGAGTTTGTCTATTGACAGCACTACCTCGGCCCATATATGAGGCTCAGTTTTTCATAATAATCTCAATATTGGATTTTTGTAACATACAACGTTATTCCGGGCAAGCCTTCAATTGTACATTCTTTCAACTGTACATTTGCGACATATTGAACACTATGCTCAATACATATTCGTTTTACAAATTTTAAAAAAAAAACAACCAATTAAGCTAGATTCGGATTTTGTTGAGCGATGTAAAAGTATCCAATGCCAATGTACAGTATTAAAATTTTACCGAAAATTAACTACCGTTAATAGACTTTCCAATTCTGTAAAAGTTAAAACACACAAAAGCGTTTTTCAAACAACAAAAATAAAACCGGTTGACTTTAAATAAAATAATATAAACAATACAATCAATCTGTCTAGACAGAAAATTGCGATCAATTTCTTTTTCAAGAACCATTTTAAAAAACAAATATAAACAATCTTGTTTCACGAAACAACCCTCCATCATCATTTTAAAGGTTCAATTTACGGCAATCTGATATATTAAAGAAAAAAACATTCTTCCTGTTTCTTAACTTAATTGCACATATTAACTGTTTCGAGTGAAAATGATGCTCAAATGATGATAAAAATAAGAAGAGAGATTATCTCTCTTCGATTTATCGATTTTCTTTTTCTTCCTGATAGCTTCGTTAAGTAGGACGAGAAAAAGAAACTTTGTGAGTTTGAAATCACCTTTAATTGGAAGTGAAGAAAGAAATTCGCAAAGAAATTTCCAATTTTCTTCCCTTTTTTTTTTGAAGTCCAATTTTTCTTTTGAGGATACCGAAGAAAGTAAGTAAAAAAAGTCACTTTTTTTCCATGAAAAGAATAAATTCGACTCATGCCAACAACTTATCAAAGAAGATTCATGCGATATTTTTTTTCACAAAAGAAAGAAACTGAATATCACGTCACCACATTTTTTAGTTCACTTTGGTGCAAGTTTAATTAAACTAAACGAACTGAACCAACTTTTTGATTAACTCCATGTTTTATTTTTTAGTTTAATACATGTTAGTTTGCATTGTGAAAAAACTAGTTTTTTTTTAACTACCTGAACTGTATTTCTGTGGTGTCTATGAGAATGGATACTAGTTTTAGTTAAAAAAAAAACAACTTAATTTTTAACTAATCAAAACCTACAATAAATAAAACAATTTAGGTTAGTTAAAAACTACTAACACAAGCGTGTTTACAGTGAAAACATGTGTTTAAAAAA
>JAQIWH010006591.1:0-12638 GCA_034695005.1 Cryptops parisi
TTTAATCATGCCAAACAAATTATATCCAACTTTCACTGAGCGTCCCATAAAAGGGACAATGGCCGTTAATGGGTTAAATAAAAAAAAAACGACAGCCACGAGATTTCACCACAATGTTCAGAACGGTGTTCAATTTAAATTTTATAAATTGTAAAAATATACCATAGTAGCGAGATCAACTAAACCGATAACTGAAACCGTGGATATCGAGACAGTGAATACGGGGGTTCTACTCTAATTAGTATTAAAGTTGATGCTCACTATATGTTCGTAAGCTTTTTCAAGCGCCTTGTCATCGAGAATGAAATCGGGATAGCCCACATAACGACGAATGGCATCGGCCTATGAAACAAAAAATCCTCGATATGAACTTCACGTTAACGAACTTCTCCTCATCCGGGTTTAGGCCAGCCAATCAGAAAATTTCTATTTCCTGATATTCAGTGGTTTTGCGCTTACTTAGCACTTAGGTTTTGCTTGCAGTTTTTTGTAATCTTGTAAACTGATTGTATGCTAACCCAAATGAAAAGTTTAAAAAAAAAAGCAGATCGGAGCGTAAGCAACACCTTACCAGGTAAAACAGATCTTTGCATACCGTAAAGGTCGTAAATAACGCGACTTGGATGTCTTCAAATTTGACAGATAAAATTATCACGCAGGATTAATGAGTATACCAAGATTAACGTGGTATACTCATTTTACCTGGTAACATAGGTAAAAACGATCTTTAAAAAATGAAACTTGTTCAAACATTTTTTACGACCGGTCAAGTTAAATAAAAGGTTGTAAAAATAATGATCTTTCCGTCATTGAACATACATTATCTTATACAATAACGTATCTATATAATAATAATATATCTTATATAATAATGAATACCTTTTTAATGGCGTTTTGTTTGGTTGTTTGATCCAACCAAGTACTGTCGCGAATGTTTTGTTTGTACGCTGTCTGGATCCACTGAATCATTTCTTCTGCCTATAAAAGGGGAGTCATCGGTTTCAAGGAAGGTACTGGTAGACGGGATTTCAATTGTCAATACGGAAACCTAACTTTTGGACTTACGTTTTGTTTGTCGTTTCTATCGACGTATTTTTCGATAAACATGCGTGTGATGACATACGTGAACTTGTCATAGCTTGCGCGGAGACACTTTTTCCATCTGTCAAAAGAGAGAAATCACGATCGTAAGACGAGGTGACATTTAGTGACTGGACAGTTTTCTAAAAACAAAAGCGTTGGTGGTTGTTTTTCGCACGACATGCCTATGTCATGACAACGAGGCAATTGGTGCCCAGAAAATCATTTGTTTTATTACAGAAGAATAATACTGTCCATTAGACCGTGCTATAACACTATGGTTGTATGATATTGTCCAACCTAGGTAGATTAGTTTTTTCTTCTTCTTGTTCCTCTTTATCTTCGACGTTTTGGAAATGTTTTTTCAGATTGAGCATCTTCTTGTTAAACTGGTTCATAAGTTCTTCTACGTCAGGACCAGCCTCCGACAGCAAAGACGGAAACAATGTTTCCCATGCCATTATGTTGAGCAGCACTCTGCAATTAGACGGTGTCAGTATTTTGTAAATTTTTAAGAGGGTGAGGTACAACATAGGACTCACCTTACAGGAATGCCATAAGTCATGAGTTTTACAAAGTCGAACATCTGTGCACTATCAATCATTACATTGTCGTTTTCAGTGAATATGAATTTGTTTTTCAACTTGGAGTTGGTGATATACAACCAGTTAATATCCTGGAACATTTTTTACACAAAAAAATCTGTCAACCATTAATAGTCATTCTTAATGGGTTGAACTTGTCTTGGTGCTTATTCTATTCTCTGAAAGATTGAAAGGTGTCCGTATACTCAACATTTCCGGAAAGCTCATGGAGTTGTTTAAACGTTATTGTTCTCTTGGCGGCTGAATAGACGATGGGGCCAGGAAATTTTGCATTTGCACGCTTTCTATTAATTTCCTTGATTTGTTTTGCTTCTTTCTAGTAGTATTGAACGTTAGTTCAATTTTAATGTAACCTACTTTACGATTTGTGTGGTTCAAAGGAAAGCTAAAAGTAACAACGAAAAAATCATGTGTCAACTGACATCAACTTTGGCAAGCCAGTGTGTCATGCTCATTATGTCCTTGTCGATGCTTTCATTATCATAGTTGCCGATTTTATGAACAATCTCTTTGACGAGCATCATTGTAATGTTGATGATGCTCTGATGTTGTAAGAGTTTCTTGGCTTGGTCCTCTTCACTATATGAAAATCCATACTCGTAGAGACGAGTGGCTTGAAATAATAATGATCTCACGTTCCATTGAAATCTGAACTGATCAACAAATATAAGTTGAGTTCTCTGCCAAACAGACATCGGATGATTCAATTGATAAGAATGTTAAACGATTCATTACTGTCACTTGATAAGTCTTTGTGTCTTCGTGTTCCAACAGGTCAATTTTGAGAAAAGGGTTGTTAAAGCCTTTGCTTTCGTACATGGCCAGATAGTCGGTAAATGTTGGTAGTTCCTGTTGCCATCTTTGTCCCGTGGCTAATGGCCAATGGAGTTCTTTGCGAGAAAATGTGCTTAAAGCGTTCAATTCTTTGTCTCGTTGGTAAGCTATTGGATGGGACCAAACGAGAGTGTTCATCAACTAAATTCAAGTCGAAAAACGCAATCTATTACTGGTACTAACTAGTATTGAGGCACACATGATAAGCTTCTTGCAGCCGGTAAATCACGTTAGGGCCATTCAGCGATACCATGCCTTCTACTAAATCTGTCAGAAGAGATAAAACAATAATGTCAACTTAAAAGTTTAATAATAATAAAACACTACTACAGTAATAGACTAATAGTTTGTTTTTAGTCTTCTCACTGATTTGAAAGAAAGAAGACACGCATTTCGTAAGCAAATATGTTTTAAAGAAGGTGGGAAGAGGCAAATCATTAGGGCACACATTAGAGATAAGTTTCTTTACTTTTCAACTGCAGTTCGAAATTTTTATTGAAGACGAAAGCAGTACTTGTTGACTCTTCGTCATGCGGCACTGGGTTGTTTCGCTTGAAATTAGCGCAAGCAAACTCGTAGAAGTTGTCGCACGGGTCCACCGACGTGTCCATGGCCGAAAGGAGCATCGAGGCTATGGTAGAGTTATACGACTGACTGACTTGTTTGCTACACTAGTTAGCTAATGTATCATGAATCGACAAAATGATGCTATTTGTCGGATGAAATGAAACGAGTTCTACTTACCCGTTAAAGTACATTCTGCGGTTAGACAGGTTCCTGCATTGCAAAGAATAAATTTTTTAAATGTAAAACATGAACCCACACCCGTGTATTAGAATGCATACAATCGCATGCAATTGTAAATTTTTGAAGCTAGTCTCGCAAGTTCCGACGATTCAATAAGGATCAAAACGCGTCATCGTGAGTTAATGGAAGTTATCCACTGACGATGAAAATGACGCCATACAGGGCGTTCATTAGCAAGATAAAAATATATTCAAAAGTTTTGTTTGGTATCTCCCTATCGTCGAAGCTTTCTTGAACCAAGACTTTATTCCTAATCCCCATAAAACCATTAAAAAATAAGTGAAGTTTTTTTCATTCATTGAAACGGTGCTCGGTTAAGGTGATTATAAAGTATATACAAACAACAAAGTACAACTAACAAAGCGTGTGTGTAAAATTGCTACTTTTTGAAATCCAAAAAAAAAAAAAAACATTTAAAATAATCACACTTTACCTAGTGAATCCATTTTTTATGTTATTTTATGTAAGTTTGATTTTTATTGTATTCTATAAAAATGTTTTTTTCATTTTTACAATGAAATAAATATATGAGATTCTGTTGGGTAGGTCAGTTTGATTTCGGGTTGGAAAGTTTTAGAAGGTCGAAATATGATATGACTATTACTGAAAGATAAAATACATTAAAATTGAAACAATCTTTCTTCAAGAAAATTACAAATATTTTTTTTAATTTCAATATCTTTTTCAAGAAATCTATTCGTTTTGGAAATAAAGAACATTTTGTGCCTTTTATCACTTTGGTGGAGAACGATTGTTCAAATAATATGCAATCTTTTAGATAGCCATAATAAAATATACGGCGGGGTTGTTTCAAACGACACCAAATGCTACAAGTGAGTGCTAAGTTTTTGAAAAATGAATTTATCTGCAATTTTTTGTGAGAGGAATTTGTTGTTTTAAGACTGCACCGACTTCCGTTAAAGTATGTTATTTGGCCGTCACGTGAACTTTATGAAATCTAAAAAATTCCGGAACGATGATGAGATGAAGATGAAATTAATGAAACAAAAGTTTATGATGCAGAAGAAAACGGGAGTACCCCGAGAAAATCTGCCCCGCGGTGGCAGATTTTATTAGATAAGATACCAATACCAGTAAAGGAATTCGTTGTAATTTTCGAGTGGAAGTCGATGATTGTCACTAATTGACTGATTTCTTAATAAATTTCCATAAAAAAATCAATTCTTTTGAAATAATCTTCAAATTACAGTACTCAAAATTTTGAACCCCCCTTTCATAATTAACTCTATCAAAACTCTTCTCTATCACATCCTGCAAAAATCCATTTTCTGGATATAAAACATTTCCTCAGCCTTGCCCACACTCTTTTTCACAAAAAAATATAAAATATTTTATCGTGTTGATTTTTTGCCCCCTTTCGCAATGATTCGCGATGACCCCGTGATAATATCCCAAAACATCAATTTTAAACCATTTACGCTTCAACTGATCATTTTTTTCTAATTACGCACACCAAAAACTCATTTTTCTTTGCTTTTTCCCTTTCTATCTCCGAGAAGAGTTGAAAAAGTGTTTTTGTTTGTTATTCTGCCCGGTTAATCATGGTAGGCGCTATTTTTGCAGTTTCTGTACTGGGTTTTATTTACGTTAAAAAAACGTCATGGAGCAGTTTGTATTAAATGTTGTGTCATCCATCATATAAGCGCCATTCGTCACCATGACGCTCCATGCGTCACCGTTTCAATAATTTTTTTAATGTTTTTTTTTGTTTTAGCAGTTTGAGGGAACCGAAAATTTCACAACAAAATAAACCATAACAATAAAACATAAACATCAAATCAAATAATGTAACATACACAGAAACAGTCATCAAAACAATACAAAAAATTTCTTTGACTTGTAACTTAAAACAGAAGTGAAACCATACCTTAGTACCAATTAATATGTTTGTTTTTTTAATTTCTTTGTCAAAATATGAATGAAATGTTGGTTGAGAATTGTTTCTAGAATTTGGGCATATGAACAAATATTATAAAGTGAATCATTCCATGTTTTAAAACAATTAAAATAATATAGTTTGTGAATCGAATTTAACAGTTTTTCATTTATTTAAAATTTATAGAAATTTTTTTACATCTTGGTTGTTTTTAATAGCGCAATAGCGCATATGTACAGCTAGTAAACCATCCATAGTAGCAATCAATCTGCCAAAATAGATGCTTTTCACAATTTTTCCATATTTTAACAAAAAAACAAACTTATAACCATGCAAATAAACCATAAGCCAGTAAAACTTATTAATCTTACGACTAAGATTCGTGAAAAATATTTTTAAAAATCCAAATAAATAAGTATCAACAAACAATTGAAGGGCCTGGTGTTGTAAGATTTGTACAATTTCAAGAAAAAATCGTTTAAAGATCTGAACTTGCCTTGGTGTCGATGGGTTATTTGCTGTAATAATATTTTTGCATATATTATCGTTTTGCTCAACATTATGCATCCTGAAGGTAGAATTGCACCTAACACATTCGAAAATGCTTTTAATTCATTTTTGACATAAATGTTACTTAACACCTTATTACACCAGGCCCTTCAATTGGTTCAAAGAAAAAAAGAACGCAATAATACAGTACCGTAAATTAAAGGAGAAAAAAATATGCTCTTAATGGATGAAGAAATGAAACTCACACGAAAGAACTATTAAGCTCAGGGGAAACCAACGCCACCACCCATCATGTATCAGTACCGCGACTGTATGTTTGACCAACACTTCATCTACACCATTTTCTGTTTAATGAACAAATAAACCCGGAAATGGATCTCGCTCGATTTATATGAGATAGAAGATACCATATTCTTAAACCTCGATACACCATGGTGCTTTGAGCATACGTATCTCTGAGCAACTGAACGGATACTTTGCATCATAACTTCCAGAAAAGTGGTTGCTGTACTTATATTTGATTGTTCGGAAACTTTATTCTATTTTGAGTAAATGAACACCGGTACTTTCTCAGTACACTTTTAAACGTTTGACTTTATACGTGCATATACTCAAAGATAACATTTCAAAAATATAATCACTCAATTTCGGTTGACTTGTCTGAAATTGACTGAAAAGGAAATGGTACATTTGATAATTTAAGAGGTATCAGAACAATAGGCCTACCCCTTCCAAAAAATATCCTTTTGTATTTCATATATGTATTTAAAATTACATACAACGACATTTAGATATTCAAAATGCAGTACACACAAAAAATTATTAATTTATTAATAGTACAGTAGATTTTCACCTAACGCATTCGAAAATGTTTCTAGGTCATTTTTGACAAAAATTCTACTTAACACCCTTTCACACCAGGCTTTTCAGTCATTCGACCTTCCATAATACCTTTGTCGCCCTTCTCGAGGTCTATTTTTTTCGGTTTCGTCAGTTTAAATACATTATTCTTACGAATATCGGTACAAAAAAAAAACAACTTATCTTTTAGTAATACAGTTTGATTTCACACACTTTACCTCGGTTGTGGTTACCATCGATTACTAATGCAGTAAAAAAGAATAAATTTAGAACTTATTGAGCTTTTTTGTCTTTATGTATAAGAAAGGAAGAGCGAACGAAGACAAAAGAATGACACTCGCCCAAATAGAGCAGTCCAGCCAGCACACCGAAAAAGGCAAGCAAAAAGAAGATGAACCAAAAAAGATAACACTTTTCTTTTTTGGAAACCCTGTAAGAAAAGTTTACAAGTAAGCATTGATCACAACTCATTTGTTAGTTAATCGGAACGGACAATGCACAATAACCATTGACGATGTCACTTACATGGTGTCTTTGTTCATCGAATATCAGCGACGAGGAACTTCACGCGCTAGCGTATCATTGAAAATAAAAATAAAAGACCCTTCGGCTTGTTGCTCGAACGAAAGTCATTTAATTCTTAATTTAAGAGTTGGTGAAGAGCGAAGAAAATCTAATTGCGCCTAGCGCAACTGCGTAGAATTTGAACCTGAATATTGGACGTGGTGTACTTACCTTTTCGGACAAATTGATGTTCAGACGAATTATTGGAGTTGCGGCACTGGTCGTTGTTATTGTTACGTGATTACTCGTGGGTTTTGCTTCTTTATAGAGCCACTGGGTTGGTGAGCAGGATCAATAGCATCACCATCAGTATAGCATCACTGGCGGCAGCAGCAAGAAATTACTATAAAACCCACCATTTGTTTATTTAATAGCAATGTGGTTAAGTAATGTTGTTCCTATCATGTATAGTTTACATTGCTAACTTTTGTATAGTGATCCCACTGGGTCGATAAATTTAAAAATAAAAATAAAAATAAAACTATCCTGGCTTACTTAGCAGCAGCAAGAACATCTCTAGGCTTTTTTTTTGTTTTTAGTTTTTTCTTGCACTTGCTTGTATTCGTTAATGCTGTCTTCGCGTCAGCAGAATATTTGCTGTTTGGCCATTTGACGCCCACAGATAATTTGGTGCAAAATATGCACTCTTGACTTGGTCTGGTGGCAGCTGCACAACATTTGCAAACTTTTTCAAAAACAACAAACCATTGACAGCTTTAGGTTGCAACATTCAAAAGATGTTGCAATATTCGTCGTTCAGAAGACAAAGTCAAAGTTATTGATGGCTGAGAGCAAAGCAAACTAGACAGCATTTCAAATGATTCACGATACCATAATGCCATAAGATGTCGTTCAATATCGTAAAACATCAAAATGACATGTTTCGGCCGCATTATATGACAAGTTTGCGAAAACTGAAAACACTGTTGAAATTCGCAAATACCCAAAAAAAGATGACCAACATTCGGTGGGATTCCACAAATTGCCCTCGAATAGTATATTATGTATGTAAACGCTAAATTGAATAAAATGTGTTGTTAATCCGCAGAGCCTCCAATATCATACATGCCAACTAGGTCGCCACCTAGGGTAGCCACACCCAAGATGGATGCTTATAATATGTTACATAATGTGTGACGCAAACATACGTCTCGCAATAGACTTGGTCGGATGTTATTGGCTGTTTTAAGATGCGTCACGGGAATGTGCACTCCGCGCGCCGCGAATTTTAAAACTGAATTATTATTAAAAACAATTGTACAGTATTTGAACTCCAGATTATCTGCTTCCACATATCTTACCAAAAATCCTTTTGAAACTTTCAATGGGTTGTTATACAAACATATCAATTTACGTATTTGACTTACTCTTTTTTACTCACTTTTATTCAAACATTTTACAGCAACAATTTGTTTTATATGTTTACTTCTAAAAAGACCTGGTTCACTTGTAAAAAAAAAACCTATTCACTTATTGCTTTAACTTATACAATAGTTTCTCTTTATTCCGACGTATATCGGACCAGCGGGTGTCGAATTACTGAAGACTGTCGAATTACTAGATTTTGGGAACAAATCACTATTAAGACACCCTTAGCAAAACTAACCATACAATACAGAGTACTGTACAAAGTATCAAAACAAAAATAACTTATGTACAGCAGTTAGTTTTCATTTTCATTGCACAGGAAAATCGTCGATTCGTTTGTTTTTTTGCTTTTAAAGACAGTTTTGTGTATCGACCTGCTACCTGCCGCGTGTCGGATTACTGGACATGTCGGACTAGCGAGGTATCTGACTAGAGAGACTCTACTGTGTTGGTTTATTTAAATATATTTATATTTTATTCAAAACTTGTTTACTTTTAGAATTTTATTAAAAAACCTGAGCGATAAACTTTGACCAAAAGTCGCGAATGTTTTTAATGCAATTAAAATAATAGTTTTCACATATCCAGTTTATGTTCCACGCCCACAGAATTAACTTAAAACATTCTGAATCCAAACTGAATATGATGATATGATAGTTTTTATTACAAAATGGTTTCTGTAATAATGGTTTCTGGTTGGGTTATTTTATTTATCTTAAACGCACACCACTTCAATAGCCAAATAAGCATAAGTAAATCACAACTCCATGTAAGACATGGTTGTGTAAGGTATGTTCAAAATGAAAACAATTAACAAAACATTATTTACACAAAGGGATTTTACGCACTCTTGCAGGTAAAGAATTCGAAACCACGAAAACAGCTTGAGTGGAAACCGCTTCAATGCAAAATCACTAATGCCACTAGGCATATTTGAAGAATAATACAAGTATACATTTCTCAAGTATACAGATGAAATGAGATTCAACCAAATATTTTTTATATACTGTAGTTAAGTGAATTAGTATGGATTCGCATGACATCTGTATGTTTGTATGTTTATATGTCTGTCACACCGAAATCAATTTTTTTTTGCAGCTGTAGCTGCTACAATTATTACTCTCAATATAATACACTAAAATGACGTCATGATGCCAGGCAACATGGGTAAAAATGTTTCTGTCCTTGTTGACGGGCATATAGCTAGTTTCAAATAATTAACAATCTATAGTAACGAATCAAGTTAGTTACGTGTTCGGAGAAAGTATGAAATTGACAGAAAATAAGATGCGGACTAAACGCTTATAGCTTGGGCAAGAAGCTGACGTCATAGTTGTCCACAAACTGTTCGAACTGGTATCAATCCTTATAGAAATAAAATGTTATACGAAACTTCTCACATCAATCTTAACCCAAATTTATGTAATTGATAATTTTAAATTATTTACACAAATTAGCCAACTTGTTTGAGCAATATACGTATATTTATAACTTTGTAAAATTACAAAAATACAGTACATTAGATATGTCTGAATAATCAGATTTGGCCCTCGGTGTATGATCCATTACGGATTGCCACATTGACCATTTTGACAAACCTGAAACAAAAATGTACACCAAAAATTAAATATTAAAAATTTAAATAAAACGGTTAACAAAAACTGCTTATAGTTAAAATATCAATGAATTATTTTGTAAAATACTGTTTGTAAACATCGTAAAAGTTTTGTAAAACTTCACAAATCAACAGATAAAACTTCACAAATGCACAGCATAATATACAAAATCTGAAAATTTGACTTTCTAATTTAACACCCTGGTGACTGTCATAACTATAATAATAGTATAAAAGACCTCTGTGGTGGTTGGTTGGTAGTGTCATAACTAGCACAAATAAACACATAAGCTAAGTTAGTTACCGCAAAAACTTTAGCTCAACGAAAACAATCAGACTTAATGAAATCGAAAAAAAATACATGGTTAGTGAAGTTTATGATTAAAATTAGTTTAAATCAACAGCACAATACCTGGCCATTCCCACATTGTGAATAAGGAAGAGCTCCACCAGATCCTAACAAACCGCCATCGTCCTGGGTGCAGTAAAGATATTGACAAACATCATCATCTGAATTCTAAACAAAGATTTGTAATTTTATCAATGGATTTCCAACATGAATATCAATAATATATAATAATGTAAAATAAATTCATTGAATATAATTTTGAAGTAAGAAACAATGAATGTATTTGAATAACATAAAAAAACAAACTCGAATGAGCTTACTGTAGAAGCAACAGAATATGGTCCATAATCACGAACGCATTGGTCATCTAGTGAGGGAACTTCCAAAACACATGCACCATTTCTACATTGCTAAAAAATAACATTGCATACCCAAGTTTAAGTAGTTAAACATGCAAACCAGAAATTGTATAAAATGCTGTAATTTATGTGTGTGCTTTCCATACAACGAGCTTCTATGATTTACGGTGCAATCTTTGTAATGTATGATCATGACTCGATTAACTTATTTGTACAGAAATGATACATATAAAATAACTAATGAATGTATAAACTTAGAAACACCCAACAGTGAAACTCACTCCATAATTGCCACAAATCGAACCTTCAACTGCGGGACCTATTGATTGATCGTTTGAACATACCAAATTACTGCATACATGAGGTGAAGTCTAAAACAGTGAATTCACAAAGTTGTTCATGCAATACAGATACAGTACACACAATATCATCATAAATGACTGAATTTCAATTATAAAGTTAAATTCCCTATGCTGTATAATGTTTTGTACCTGCTGTGTGGCACGTGAACCATAACCGAGCTTACTATAACACTGTTGATCCAGAGATGGAATGTCATTCGCCACACAAACACCTCCTACGCAAATCTGCAAATAAATTAAATCCAGTGAGAATGGCTTTAAAGTATGAAAATACATTTCAATTTACACGTATTAGCAAACGGTTAATATCTAAATCCAGTAACTACCGTACTGCTCTAAATTCATTATGCTAAAGTTTTCACAGACACTAAGATAATAATTTCGTAATCAAAATACAGAGAAATGTGTAACATTTTAACAGTTCTTTAAACTTATTGGGTGAATTGAACACTGAAATGAGTACTGAAATGACTATACATGAAAATTAAAACATTTGTCACGGAATCACAACGTGATTTAGCCTTCACTCTACAGTAATTCATTAACACATTATAAACCATAGATGTATAATGTGTTAACATATAAAATAACTAATAAAATATATAAAATAAAACATATAAAACTAATAAAACATATAAAATAACTAATTTGGTTGCGATTTTACGCAACCGACCATTGCGTAAAATCTAAAACAAATATCACGATATTTTAATAATATTATAATTTAATCAAAACTTTCTAAAAACAAATAATAATTTTCCTATAAATAGTTCAAATATTCCTTTGTACCTGACCCGGGTTGCAAGTAGAATACTCGTCAGCTGGACCAATTGGCCAACGTAAACCTCCCCCATTTGCACAGTAGAGCTCCTGGCAAGCATCATCTGTATGCTGAAATTAAAATTTTAAAAGAACAAAAAAAGAATAAAAGAACATTTATTCAGACACATATAAAAAAAAATGCTAAGGAAAGGTAGTTTTATGAACGCAAAGCATATTTAGATGAGGAGTTGGGACAAGAGTATTGGGAGATTGAAAATTGAAAGGCTCGTGGGGAATACCAAAATATTATCATAACTAGAGGTCAACCCGTGCAGAAGGACGGGCGCTAGTTAATAAAACATTTTCCAATTTACTTGAACATTAATACCTACATAAGGTGACAACGAAAGTCAATGTCATAAGTGTAACGACAAATAGTGGAATAAATAGACTTAAATATATAAGGCATAGTCGGTCGGTGGTGTTTGACAAAAAATTGTATTTCTAACCCCCAATGCATTTATTGTTATCTATGACAATTGTTATAACAATTGTACATATGTCAAATGTACAATTATCAAATGTACACCTCTCATCAAACTTCTTAAAAGAAGTTAACTGATTATCGACTATATATTTGTTTTCATTTCATTATCGACTATATT
>JAQIWH010006592.1:0-12635 GCA_034695005.1 Cryptops parisi
ATTGCTTTATTTTCATCAGTTCTAAAGAGTTGTAGATGTAGAATTTATTTTGGACATTTTTTTGTTTTACGATCTATCATTGCATTTTTGGCGCCTCCCCACCCACGGCGCCCGGTGCGGTCGCACCGTTCGCACTGCCCTAGGGCCGCCCCTGTCTGTATGTGACACATCTGGAGTTGAATCCATTATTATTGAATAATATTTGATTTATTCAGAATTGATGCAACTGATTATTTGATTCAACACTTGTTTCCCCATCAATTCTATTATTTCTTCGTAAACAGTTTTTGAAAAATAAGTGAGTTTGTTTTTCTCTACTCTCAATGTGCTGTTTTAGGAAGGGGTCAAACTGAGCTACAAGTTCTAAACAGCCCATAAAATTTCCTTTATAAGGCGAACCAAATATTTTATCATGCCCACAAAATGGCAAACCCCTCACACTTAAAAATTGAACCACAGTCACAACTCGTATTATAACATTAAATCAATAATCTGATAGGTTTATGAGCTGTTCATTCAATTGTTTATCAATGACATTTTTGTTCTCTTTTGTTCTCTTTTAACCATGTTAACATTGCAGTAGTGTGGTCTTTGCTGGCTTCATGATCTTCAATAAGATTATTTGCATGTTTCCAGTCTGAAAACCCTGTTGTATATGAAGATGATTTTGCAAACAATTTACACACTAAACAATAAATGTTTCCATTAGAATTAGAATAACATAGCCAGGATCCATGTATTTTTTTACCAATTTTTAATTGTTTTTCAAATAAACTAGATGAAAAATATCGATTTTGAGTTTTTTGTTTCTTTAAAGAAGCAGGCTATGAGTGTCCACTTCCATTTCTGTTTTGAAAAACACCTATATCATTGGTCAAGCAACAACTAATGAATTTATGGCTTAACACTCCTGACCATGTTCCTAAATCGTTAAGATTTTCAACGTTTTCATTAAGAAAGTCATCAGTTTTTTGCGAATTCCACTTTAATGATAAATTTTTTAATACTGTTTATAGTCCCAGAATAATGTATACACAGTACACACCTTATTAATATCTTCTATGCTTATTTTTATAAATTCAGTTTCAAAATTTTATAATAGACAAAAAGTGATTGGTTAAACAAATTAAGCAAATGGGATTGGTTTTGTTTGTGAAACTAACCAAAGTGCACTTGAAAGTATTGATATGAAGATGGTTTGCCCTGCACCAAGACGAAAGCCTGTAACTTAATATTATCAGCATACATAAACACCTCAGCATCACGAATGCATGATGGAAGATCATAGACATAGACTAAGAAAAGTAATGGGCCAAACACAAAGCCTTGTGAAACATCAGAGGATAGAGTAAATGGTACTAACCTGTGATCCAATAGTGACATGACACTGCCTGTCACTAAGGTGAGAGCCAATCAAGATGATAAAAGGATCAGAAACCCCTACACTAACTAGTTTACCCAGCAGTGATGCATGTAGAACAGTGTCAAAAGCCTTACTAAGATTGAAGTAGACCACATCAACTTGTGACGTTTGTTTATAAGCATTGAGTGCACAGTTAAGCATGGAGATGAGATTTGTGGAGACAGAACGCCTGGGGAGGAAACCATGTTGGGAAGTAAGGAAGGCAAGCTGGGCTGAAGATGCTTGAGGAAGTAGGAGTGTAGAATGTTGTCAAACATTTTGACAATAGAGAAAAGAAAAGAAATAAGCCGATAGTTGAACGCCAAGTTAGAAACCCCACCTTTAAAAACTGCAACAATACGAGAACATTTCTAAGAAGACGGGTAATCGCCAGAATTAAGGCACAAGTTGAAGATATGCAGAAGAGGGCTAATGATTCCATCTGAAATTGTTTTGATGATAAACGAGGGAATGCCATAAATAGACAAAAAACGTTTGGAGCGAAGTTGTTTGATTCTTCGCCTACCTTCACCAGAAGTGAAGGAAATGATAAGTTGAGATGAGTCGAGACAATTTTGACGAGTCTCATCAGAGGTAGTACTTCTCTGTGAAATGAGATCAGGGCAAGTAGCCTTACAAAATTGATCGGCAAACAAATTGCACATGAGAGTTGGGTCAGTAATTAAAAGACCATTGCTATCAAGGAGCTTGAGAAGACAAGTGCTCACTTGTGAACAAAAACGAAGAAACTTCCAAAACTCACGTGAATCAGACAGAAGGCAGTTTTCAAGATTCTTCGTAACGGTACAGTAATCACATTTTTGCATATTTTGCACTCCCTTCTAAGAGCATAAATTGGGAACGCAAACTGGGATTGGGCAACCTCTTCTGGCGCTGATGAACAGCGTTTTTCTGCTTGGTGAGGCCAAGAAGTTTGTTCGAAAACCAGTGAGGGAATTTCTGCTTAGACTGTCCCAGAGTAGTACCAATAGGAGATAGTTGGCAACAAGAAACCTGAGAGATGTCTCAAAGTTGGCAGTGGCAGAATTGACATCATCACTATCGAGAAATTCAGACCACAACTCAATAACAACTTGGTAGAGACCCAAGTAGTCTCCTTGACCAAGCTTCCAAAAGGAGCCACGGTGGTGTAACGGTAGAGTGCTAATGTGGAGATTGATGTCAATAGCAGGATGATAACAGTCAGGTTTGGTAAAGGCCTCCTCGGGAGGCTGAGCAGAAACCAGCGCATCAAGGTCAGTAAAGACACCAGAGGCGCAACCAGGATGTTGTTTCGGGAGAAGTTTTGACCTGAATTGTGGATGTTTTCCCATAAATCAGCCAGTTTTTTTTTTGCACATTTTTTAGTTTTTGGAGGGTGTTTAAACCCCAAAAAACACTCCCCTGGATGCGCCACTGGAAGACACGGTCAAGGACAGTACTCCTATCATTGCGGATTATAAGGACTCAATAATTACCGCAATATTGCAGCTAAAATACTAGAATATTTGTCAAAACACAATTAAAAAGACATGTTTCGAATCATTATGCTTATGCTCATTATAAGTCTCAAAAAGTAAATAGAATTTTGCAGCATAGAATTTTAACCTTGTAGGAACATGTATATCTATACAGTACAGTTAAGCTAGGCTTACACAAAATGTGTTTTTTTGTGTTTATAACTACTGGGATACATCCATCTTACTAATATTTGTCTAAGTTTGTCTGTCTGCAGCATCTTTTGAATAAAATAAAAAACACATCCTTTGTCGGGATTTGAACCTGAGTCACTACGACAGCAGGTGGAAACGTTAACACTGACCCACCCATGCTACTCCTTTTGTAGTTGATTACAACACCATGATGTAGCTTGCGCTATCTCAAGAAGATGGCGCAGCCAGCTCCAAACAAGCTAGTATCAAATAATAAATTTCAGCTAAAACACTGCACAAAACTTTTGGTAAACTTTGGTGGGCAAAGCTTAGGTAAAATATTGTTAACATAAATAGAGTATTTTAACGTTGTTGTATTTTCTAACCAACCAAAACCTGGTATCTACACCCATAATACTAGGTTAGGGTAGTTAAAAACAACATTCAAATTATTCCATTAATGTTAACGATATTTTACCTACAGTCCTACACTCCCGCCCACCAACCTAAAACGTTTACCACTTTTATACATTCATTTGGGTGCCACCCTTGTAATGGTGACACCCGGTGTGGTCAGCACCCTCCCCTAGTGATGCCACTGGTACACAGTACAGACTTCTTGTTGCATGAACAAATGCTATCATATGGTGAACAGGAAAAGGTACGGGTATCGTAATTGGAAAATATGGTAGCACTCCTGTTCTCTTCTCTTCATGGTGTTGGATGGTGGCACCACTCGCATGTCACAGGTGGATGAAGAATAAATTTACAACAAATACTGTATTCAGTACTTACCTTTGATTTTTTTTTGTCTCATTGTCATACAAAACGTAAGAGTTTATATTACTGACTGTATAGCAATATTTGTTGGATTGTTCTATTTAGAACTGATACAAGCGGTTATTGCTTAATCTTAAAAAAAATTTCTTCGCATTCTTAGACAAAACATTCATTAAAAATTGGAATTCAACAACAATGTGGTAATTGATCATTATTTATTCGTGCAGTGAAAATTTCTGTTTTTTTGAGCACAGAGTGTTCACTTGCATTTCCATCTATCTGCCAATCCCTTAAGATTTGTGCAATCCAGTTGGTAGTAGAAATGCAATTCAATGGCTTATTGTTTCCGTGATGTGAAATGTGTACACACCATGGGCCGTGGCACCCATTTGCCAAATTTTGATCAACCAGATGCACCCATGGCCATGGACATAAAAGCAAACACTGTTTTAGCGCTGAATGTGCTTCAATAACCAGACCACAGGTACGCATTATCAAAACTTATACATATGTCAGCTGCATTCATTGTGATATGCATAGGTGTGCGCAGCGTATTTCTTAAGGGCGTGCATATAAAAGTATCGATACTTAAAATATCGATATTTTATGTATCAAAATTTTTATATAGAAATTTTTTGTATTGATATATCAAGTATTTCACCTAGCCTAGAGAGTCTTTGAAAGTTTTATGGTAAAGATATGAAGGCAAACCAAAAATAAAAGTTAAAAAATAATACAATATTTTTTTTTATATTACGATACTTTTGACCATATTACGATATTTTTTTGACATGAAAGTGTGCAGCTGCACACCCTGTGCGCATGCCTATGGACAGAATAGTGGAAAGACTCCCCCACCATCATGCTGTACAGTTCAAATTTGGTAGTGAACTTTATCTCTTTCCACTGGTTGACAAACAAAATAGATTTCATGTAAACCAAACAAGCTAACTTGATTTCGTCACTCCATAGGACTTTTAACCTCTGTTTTAAATTTCAATACAGTGAGTTCTCGACTTATGCGGATTTGAGTTACGCGGATTTATAGATACGTGGTTAGTTCCAGCTGATAATGTCATCCGCCATTTTGTGTTCATGTAGGTTGTCTATAATATTTTTGGCTGTATTCTGTATGTTTCCGTAGTAATATAACTATGGAGACTAAAGTAAATATTAAATCAACATGAACATGATTCAAAACCACTATATATGAGGTTCCGGTCCCCTGGATCGATCACGTCAAAGTATATGTAAAAAATATACTTTGTATTATCGTATTTAACTACACTTTGATTTATGCGGTTTTTGACTTATGTGGAAACCTTCGGAACTAATTAACCGCATAAGTTGAGGATTCACTGTATATTTAAAAAAAATGAAATTTGCTTACTTAGAAAACCGTTTTTTACTTATAAGACCTCTATTGTTCCAGCTCTGTGACAGAAACTATGAGGCTTAAAAAATTTAAATAAATGTTCAATGTTGCACACATTTTGTAGTTGAATGACAAATACCAATAACATGAATATCCTAAATAGTTTGAGTTTTGACTAATTAAAAATTTTAATTTTTGACGATAGGAAAGACCAGTTTTGCTCCAGATCAGTTTCAGAAACTGTGACCTAAAGAAATAATTGTCCAATGTTGGACATACTGTATTCTGTAGTTGAAAGAAAATTACTAATAGCTAGGATATGAAAAAATGATTTGTGAGATTTGACATGATTTTGACACAGTTGTACAAGAGACATGAAAATGTAGTCACCAACATGCATACAATATTTCAACTTCAATAACGTTTGCCAATTCTACAGCGTACGAAGGTACATATCTCTCGGTTCACTAGTCACACTTGCACTAGATCGATCTTTTATTTTTCCACTTACCAGTATGTATTTGTTGAAAATCTTCTTTATTTCTATATATAAAAGGCAACTTTATACTCTTTGCAAGAGCGTTGACATCAACGCATAGCTCAAACCGTTTAACCTAGGAATGTGAAATTTGCAAGGTGCATGGTTTTTGTAACGTACCCGCCAACCAAGGAAGAATTTTTGCGAAATTTTGTCTCTAAGGGGGAGAAAAAGGAGGATAAAATTTTTTGCTTATATCCGAAAAGTGGAATATGTGACACACGTGGAAATTGATATTTAGATTCTCCTTTGAAAATAAAGAGACACTTGTTTCATCGTTTTTCGAAAATCTAGTTAGGGGTAGTGAAAATAAAGGGGAAGGGGGTGAATCTTTTGGAGAGGATATTTACATCTCGAAATCCCAACATGTTAGAGACGTAAAAATTGCTGTTTACATTCTTTCGTGAAAATAAATAAACACATGTTTTACCATTTTCCGGACGTCTGGTTGCGAGGGGTGAAAAAGGGGGGTTAAAATTCGAACGGGATACCCATATCTCAAAGTGAAGTTTTCTTAGAAGTTACCTATATCTCAAAAACCAAATATGTTAGATACGTGAAAGTTGGTATTTAGATTTTCCTTTAAAAATAAAGAAACACATGTTTCACCATTTTGAAAATCCAGTTAGGGGGTGAAAAAGGGAATAAGGAGTGCATTTTTTTTAAGAATTTATTTCTATCTTGAAAACCGACGATGCTACAGACGTAAAAATCAGTATTTAGATTCTCATGTAAAAATAAAGAAACACATGCTTTACCATTTTCCGGAAATTCGGTTCAGGGGGGTGAAATAATGGGGCACAGGGATCTTTTTAAAAGTGTACTTTATAGTTGTACTCGCACCATTGAATAATAAACCAATCCAACTTTAACAATTAAAAGCCATGTGTGTTAAAATTTACCAAAAATTCAACGCTTAAATTTGTTTGGTTTAAATTGTTGGATTGGAAAAGTGGTTTAAATGTTTGGGCTGCAAACGTTACAAGATTTCTATTTTTTGCTTTCGCTGGTTTTATTGATTCATAAACTCATTCACCACCTTGCGGAATTTGGCAACTGTTGTTTTTGTATGGGTGCCAGGCCACGCTCACATCCAAGGTAATGAAATACAGCAGCCAAAGCAGCACTTCACAGGCTATACTTTGCCTCAGAAGTCCTATCAACCGACCTGCAACCCTGATAAAAATGTCAGATTCATTCAGCCTGGCAGACTGAATGAGCTGCAGTGACTAACACGCTGCTTGCTATTAAAAACACGGTCAGAATATGGGCGAGCTCTTTCTCTGCTGTCAGGGAGAACGAAGTGATGCTGGCACGGTTATGGATAGAACATACACAATTCTTCCATGCATTTCTTCTTCTTAGGGGATTTTCGCCTTGGTGCCCTGCATGTGATACTCAAGTGTTGGTCCATCGTGTCTTAGTGGACTGCATGCTTTATAAACCTCTTCACAGACATTGCCTTTTACCTTTCTATCTTCTGGGAAACCATGTCCATACTATCTGTCATGTTATTTGATTTTTGAAGCTGTCCGGGTGTGACCAACTTGTTTAACTAACATGCTGTACAGGTTGCATATTCTGTGAGCGCATATGACAAGCCTTTGGGCAATTGGTGCACCTCTCTTAATTCTCGAAGGGTAAAAGCATGGTGGAAGGAGAGACTGCATCACCACATGATTGAATTACACCATGGGCGTTGCTAGGGGGTGGGTGGGGGTTAAGTCCTCTCTAGAAAAAATTTAGCCTCCTCTAGAAAGATCGTGACCCAATAAAAAAGCCCAATAAAAATTGCAAGTAACTTTGGAAAAATCATCATATTTTTCGAATTATGCCAATAGAGAACATGAAAGTATTGTAGTTATCTGTTAATAATTTAAATTAACGAAAAGATTAACTTTCAGAAATGTTAAAAAATAAGAAGGGAGGCTTACCCCCGCCCCCCTCCCTAGACTTCGAAGCTAGCTACGCCCATGAATTACACGTACTTCGTGATTGGCTAGCTCTGCAGCAACTGGTTCAAACTTTGTGACTTGTCCACAACATAAGCAACTCGATGTTGATGCCTAGAAAAACCACAAATGACGTCACCAGTGGTGAGTTGCTATGAGTTGCTTATGAAAGTCCTGGTAAAATCGTGGTAAAGGTGATCGCCATATACGCATTACTGTTTTCACAATGGCAAAGATATTTGCTTTGGGCTTTAACCGTATCTGAAACGATCATCGGTTAGATTGAAGTTTGGAAATACGTGTTCCTGCTCAGTGAACGATTTTTGATTTTTTAAATTAGTTTTTACTTGAATTATAATGTTTATTTATTAGAATAGGGAATTGTGGGTTTTAAGAATAATCATGGATGTATAAATAAAATAATTGTAACAAATCTTCTCGAGCTGCTTGAGCTTGTGGTGTTATTGTAGTTTGTCTTGGTGAAATCACTGAAAATTTCATCTAAATATAGAATTTTGTTTCTATATTTAGACTTTGGAGAAATCATTGAAAATATTGTTCAGTACGAGGGATCTTTCTCAAGTGAAAATGTTTGTCCAGAAGCAATTTCAGAAGTTTTTGTTGGGTACCATCTGCATCCAAGATTGCATTTTTGCTCGAGAATACAGAGGAAGAAGTGGATATAAACCTGGTGCATGCGTTCCTGCCATGGAAATTGCTAAGTAGCTAGCGTTCATACTAGTTTAGAATTGGTTTATTCATCATGTGGTGATTTAAAGATTTGGCATTGTATTTGCAGGCAGCTAACGAGGAAAGATAGGAGAGCTGAACCTCGATGTGGTGAACGTGTTCCTTTTGTCATTGTATATGGCAGTCCAGGAGAACCTTTGTTTCGTTTAGTACGGCAGCCTGAGGACGTACTTCTTGATTCCACACTGCGCATCAATGCTCACTATTATGTAAACAAAGTTCTGACTTCTCCTTTGCAGAGACTATTTGGTTTGATGGGAATCCATGTGGACACATGGTAAGTAAACCTTCACCTACCTCTAAGTTTCTAACCATAGTTAAGATTTTGCTAAAACTTTCAACAGAGAGTTTAGCAGAATGTTAAACATTATTTGTATCACTCTTTCAGGTATCAAACATTGCCAAAATCATCAGTACCTCATTCACATTCTTCTCTTACGGATTATTCGCCAATTAAAAAGGGTACAATATCGCAATATTTTAGCTCTTGTGATTGCCCTGTATGCTTCAAATCCACACCAAAAGGTGGCTTATGCATGGATTGTCAGGCAAATCCACAGAAAGTTACTCTAGTTTTAAACCAACAAGTGAACGATTCAGAAAAGTTGTATCACGGTCTTAAAAAGGTATAGTATTCATTTTGTTGAATTATGTCTTGTATCATAGGTAGGTAGGTACTTGGGGTTTAACGAGGGCACTGACTGGCTTTTACAGCTATGTCATTTGGCCCTCAGACTTTATTGAATACACAAATGATGATGAGATGAGGATGATAAACATGGAACAGGGTTTTATGATGCAGGAGGAAACGGGAGAACCCCAAGAAAATCTGCCCTCATGGTGTTAGGTTTGGCGAACTGAATTCACATGACATGAGTGGGAGGCGAAACCGGGCCACTGCCGCCAGAGGTCCTTGTATCATAAAACATGATTATCAGAATAGTATATCTATGCTAACCAAAATATGTTGAAGAACAATGTTGAAATGGAAGCAACATGTTTTTTAAAACAAAGTGTATATTTTTTTGCAGTTTTATCATGTCATTTTAATAATCAAAAACATTGAATTAGTACTGTATTACATTTACATATAAAAATTCACAATTGATATTCAAGATTTGTTTAAACAAGTAGTTGCTGATTCATGCCTTATAGAAAAACTATGTGGAAAAACTTACTAAACAAGTGCACTCACTTAATTTAAAACTAAACATAACAACTTGAACACCACACACAGCATACCCTCTCATAATGATTGAATAAATATGCCAACCAATATTGTAGCAACAAGTTAACATTTTTACCATGAAAATGATGGGTAATACATAGCCTTAATCCAACATGATTTTATGTTATGTTAATACATTTGTGTAATAATAATTTACGGTTAACTACAAGAATTCTGTAAACTGGGAATACACTGTAGACCTTGTTATGAACTCTCAATGTTCTTGCATAGACGTCCAAATTTTCAATCTCTTCTACCAAAATTACTAATTCGGTACAAAATTCCAACATAATTTAATATAACAGTGTGTTCAATAATGTTCAATAAATGGTGTTAAGATGCTCTTGTAAAATGTACCTGGTATACATTGAATATGTTTTAGTAATAGAATGAGTGTTAGACATTAAGGTCTGTACCTTGCAAACATAGTAAAGTGCAGTACGGTATACATTTGTTTCCCTAACTTCCTTTTATATTTTAAGTCCTGACTTTGATGTAATACATAAGTCTGTATTTTAATGAAAAAAATATATTGATACATGTTGATCAGGGTAGGAAATCATGCTTCTAAGTTGAATGGTTTCCTCATTTCAGATTTGTTGGACATGCATGGGAGTTCAAGAACCAAATTTGAATTGCTTGTCACTGGATTGCCCAAATTTGTACAAGGTTATTGAAAAAGCTAACAATCTTCAGCAAATGTTGCACCTCAGGAAGTCATCGTGTCATTCTTTTTCTATGGAATTTTAGTCTATTTAGTCACACGATATGATGCATATTGTGTCTGAATGTTTGTTGATAGTCTTTTCCATGGTTCAAAAATTTGTACATCATGAATGTTAATAATTCATTGCATCAAGTTTGTCTCAGTGCAGACTTTTTAGTTGACAAAATCTATGCAAGTTAAATCAACTCTTATCAATGTTTTATAATTGGATGGATTCATCAGGATGGTACCAAGTGCATTTCTTTTATATGTGGTTCAATGATAATGAAAATTGCAGCATTGCATGAACCTCTTGCATTGTTAATCTGTATATTCTGCAAGATTTATATATTGTTGCATAAATCAAACAATGACCTGAATAATTTAATGTGGTTTCATTAATTATATGCACAAATTCTAGATTAACATTTTTTGTGCATGAAAAATGTTTTTGATAATTGCAAATATTTTTTACTGGCTGTGGATGTATGCATTATTGGTAATTAATGAAGTATTTTAAATGATTGTAAATGTATCATATGCAAGTAGCTATATAAACTACTTTCTCTTGTTTTAAAATATTTTTTGTATAGTATGTATCTTTTGCTTTATTTTTTTAGACTTATTATTGAGTTTTGCTTAATTATATGTATAGAAGTTTTTGGTTGATTTTTTTTTAACATCCTTGATAGCTGAACTACTTTTATGATATGCTAGTTTGGCTTTTGCTCTAAACAATATAGCAAAAACATATTTCAAGATGAGTCAATATAATATTTATAATCTTGATTCAGTTGTAACATAATCATATCATCATTAAGTAATTTAAACTGGTAAATTATAAATTGGTTCAAGGTACATAGTAAAACTTTCTTTTACTTGGTACCAAGAATTGGTTTAACATATTGTTCCAAATGCAATGAATGAGCTTTAGCTTTGAAGAAAAATTTGAAGGTGGCAACATGATGTAGATTTTTAATGAGTATAAAATGTTTTAAATTCATGCTGTAAATTAGTTGGTTTTGATGATGATGATTTGAATAAGATTTAGATTTTTTTTAAGCGTTGCATTAAATTATCATTTCCAAATACTGTGGACCGTTCAAAATTCTTGGCAACAATCTGTATGTGTAATAATACGGGATGTTTGAGTGGGTTGATTAACTTAAAAAACAGTGACATAGCTATGTGTAAATTATAGTGCAAGAATGGGAGAAATTAATTACCACAACATAAAGGGCTGAAAATGTTCGACATCCTGTGAATATGTAGTATACAGCACTTGGGGATAGCGCCATTTTGGGCTGCAAACCTGAGTGAACTAATGCAAACTAATGTAGTTAGAGGAAAAGTCGAAGAAATGTGGGAAAAGAACAGATGAAGGCACTTTTTACATATTACTATGGTCATGAAGCTCATACACCCTGTAGTAATAATACACGAAATCATTAAACATTTACTGTTATATAAAACAGTTGAAGTGTATATTTTTGCAATAGTTTAATACAAACAAATGTTGGTTCACTACGTATTAGCTTAATTTGTACATAACGATGATGCGTTAACATTTTTATGGTTGAATCTACATTATGTAGATGATTTTATGATGATATGTTCTCATGATGCTAGTTAACAGGTTGCATGAAGGAAAATATTGTCCAATAGAGAAATTGATTGTTAACCTATAAATCATTATTGTATTATTCAAGTTCATTTAATTATGGTATTGTTTTTGTTTTATTTTTAGTTATGCTGTTACATTTTACTGTTGACATTATTTCAGTTTCTATTGTTGATGTATTTCTGAAATACGTTTTCATACCACATAATTTATCCTTAGGATTCAAGAACTGTGGGTATATTTTCATCTTTATATATTGAGCTTTTTATCAGTTTATTGTAATGCAGTTGGCATGACTTAAAGTTACTTGTATAACATATGTTTGCTAATTATGAATTATAACTTTTGAAATGTTTCTACCACTCATAGTATGTATCTTGTGTAAATTTTGCAATTATTTGTAATTAATTAGCATTTTATCTTATTTAGTGCATAAAGCGTAGTTCTCACTAGGCGGTTGGTGGGTGGTTGAACCGCGGCGGCAAAATCCAAGGTCGAGCTCCACCGCGCGTTTTTAGCCTAGTCAATTCTCACTACAGGGCGTTTGCCGTCGAGACGTCTTCGACGGTTTGCTTATCACTGCCCATCTGGATATCAGAAACTTTGAGAAAATGTTGCAAATACACTACAA
>JAQIWH010006593.1:0-12635 GCA_034695005.1 Cryptops parisi
TTATTGAGCCGTACTTGGTACTTGTATTTTAAAGAACTTTAAAGTACCTATTCAGAAAGTACTTGTACTTAAGTACGCACTTACGGAAACCCTGGGTATTATAGATTAAAGCTTTAATTTCTGAGAAAAAAAAGTAATCAGCTATTTTTGACAAAAATGGGAGAATAACTATGGGTCTAAATGAATACATACCTTGAGGCTTAATTTAAAACATTTGTTTGAAATATATGTATATTAATTCTAAAAATTGTTTTAGTTTAATGAATTTATAGTTTATAATGACAAGCGAAGAATTTCAAAACAAACGGTACGGTTTTTTTATAGATAGGTAGAGGAAATTTCTAAATAGACAATCAAGAAGAACATTCTATTACGTTGTATCATTATTTAGAAAAGTTTTGAGTGTAAATGGAGAAAAAAATCAGTGATTTTTACATCTTGATCATTGAAAAAGACATTAATTACATCTATTGACCCGCATTTACCTTGCAACCTCAGTCTCACTTTAAGATTTAAGACGATTCATATTTATGAAGATTCTTATTTATTACAAAGAAGTCACTTTGAACAAATCGGTGTTGGTCAATGAACGAAAAATAAAACTATAAATTAACCTAAGTTTTTTCAATGTTCTCATTCTACAGTATAAGGTGCGATTTAAAGTATGGGTATAACAGGTTCTAGAATAAAACTGATGAATTTTTTGCAATCTAGCAGACAGAATGGAGTTGGATTTTTTAACGGAGATTGTACTGGAAGATGCTACAA
This sequence comes from Cryptops parisi, assembly GCA_034695005.1. NCBI lineage: Eukaryota > Metazoa > Arthropoda > Chilopoda > Scolopendromorpha > Cryptopidae > Cryptops > Cryptops parisi. The sequence continues at coordinate 769 of JAQIWH010006593.1, forward strand.
TTGTATTAAAGACCCATTTTGAAGAAGTCGTTAGAATCGGTTGGTTGGCAATTGGCGACCATGAGCGGCGCAGCGTGTGTCGTTTGTGGTCAGACTGTGAGGAGGATGACAACAACAACAACAGGTCTCTTGTGCACATACACACAGTCTCTCTCACACACACACACATATAGTCTCTCACGCATTGAATAACCTCGCGATCTTTGACCTCAACCATCTTCATTTTCATTCTTCCTACAAAAGGATTCGAAACGACGCGGGTCACGTTGCAAAACGCCAACACAGACGTTCCAACACGAAAATTAATTCCTGTTTTAAGGCCTCCTAACAACAAAGATACCGACCTCACAGTTTTACTCCTCCCTCTCTTTCTCTCTCTTCCCCCTCTGCCCCCTGCTGTGGATCATTAATGCCAAAATTAGGTCTGCACACCAACCAAGGACAAGAGATAGTAACATTTCATTCAGCCTTGCTCAGAGAGTCACGTTGCAGACTTACGGTTTTAGCTCACGTTTTGTTCACGTTGGCTTCACGTTCATACAAATTTTGCTCGTGGTTGAGCCACGTTTTAGTGACTTTTGTGCACGCTTCTCATGTTCAGCTCACGTTTTGTTCTCCGTCGGTCACGTTCTGCTTACGTCTCTTTCATGTCGGTCACGTGAACGGCTCAAGCTGTCTTTACGTTGGTCACGTTCATTTGGTTCACATGTTAAGCTCACGTTGAATGCAGTTTTTATTCCCACGGAGTACTACTTGTACCGCTGTTTAGTCCAGTTATGTTTATTTCACGCCAATGATCGTTCGTATTCAAGTTTATAGTTTGTTTTATATTAACTCATTTTGCTTTCGTTCACTTTATGGTTTGTTAGATTCTTTTCATATTTATTTATTTCATGTAATGTCAATTAATCAATTACACAATTATATAGGTCATACATAGTACTTCTCAGTTTATTCGAAGATTACTTTCTGAGAAAAACTCGCATAAATCGAAAATTGCGCCTAATCACGATCGCCATTAAATTGAATAATACAGTGGACAATTTTAACTTGAAATCAATTCTTTAAAACGTTCTGGTCAAAGCCGTGTGTGCGCAAGTTTGTGTGTGCGCAAGTTTGTGTGTGCGCATTGGGATGGCTTTTTCCCCTCTTCTTTATCGCTTCAGGGTCTACATGACGGTCAGTTTCTCACTGATGGGATCTTTGATAACGGTCAGTCCTCGGCTAATGTGGAGGGAAGGGGTCAGCTCCTTTTTTTCCACATGTGGGAAAAATAAGGATCACTCTCTTGGGTGGCAGTAAGAGGGTGACCAAGCAAAAAGAACCACAGCTTTTTTTTGCCAGTCCTAAAATAGCTACCTCAAATTGTGAGTTAAGCAATATACCTGTAACGAATGTTGTGAAGCAACATGAGTTAAAACGATATAAAACAAAAATAACGAAATAAAAACTTCCCGTCATTTAGACGGGATGTATACTAGTTTATTATAATTTGCACCACACACGGTGTACACATCATGGATAAAAGTATGAGGTGTATGAGCTGTTTATAAGGAAACATGTTCTTGTTCATAACATGTTTTTGTTCGTTTAAATGTACACCACCTCACAGAGTCGTATAATAGCGAATTTAGTTTTGCGTATAACATACATCTTGGGAAGATTTTTCTCATCACACATAATAGCAAGCTAGCATTCCACGTACTGTTAGCATTCAATTGCAAACTTGTAGATTGCATCCTTATTGATTTTTTTAATAGTTTTGGCTAAATTGTGGAGTCCACCAGCTTTTTCGACGTGAGGTTAAACCAGCATCGCTTTATCGCACAACGGACCGCGAAATGCGATCGACTTTCTCAAACCCTTGGAAAAAAAAGAGGCTTTTGTGAGAAGCTTAGTGAAAATGTTAAACGAGCTATAGGATATCCCAGAAGAAAAAAAAAAGTGAGAAGTTAGAATTGTCCAGAGAAGGGAATAGATGAGAGAGTGAGCTGAAACCTCGCCTGGCAGTAGCTGTAATTAATTGAGGTTGATGAAAACTTTGGCCCTCAACAGCTGAGCCGCTATGTCCAACGCAGCTGCAAAGAGCTATTGGGCGAATTTGTGGCCGCTTAGCTGGAAATTGATATTATTCGATAAATTCCTACTCGTCTTCACTTCCATTGATTGATGGATAGATGGACTGACGACAGTTGGATGGTAGTGGGTCTACTGCACAATATAATATAATTAGATTTTTTAACAAATTTGAGACAAGTACAACTAATTTGGAAGTTTCTCCCCCCCAAAAAAAACAACTCAATAATCGAAATGATTTTTAATTGGCTTTTATCTACACATTAAGTGATCAATGTGTGTGTCTATAATGCAGATATGTCCGTGATGCACATCATAACCTTGCACAATGCACCTTAACCTTGCACTTAAGGTTATAATTTTAATCTTGTAAAGAGCACTGTGCACCGAAATTTTGTTTGGTTGTGTGATAATGACGCAAAAAATTGCTTGAGAGTATTGTCAAGAAAGTCGATAGTTATAATTGAGGTGGATTTCGACATAGTATAGTATGTATCACTGTTAGCATTTTTATTATGAATACGTCTTTTTTACGCTTATTTTATAAATTAGTAAGTTTTCTTGTTTGTTTACACTGGTGTTAGGAATTAGTTAAAACATGGGTTGAATTCATGTCATGTTTATAATTTATTCATTTAATGAGGAAGGGAATTTTGATGTGGGGAGAAACTGGCGAATGTGACAAGCCAGTTTATCGCGAATATAACGAGTCTTTACAAGTTTTATTGCGAATGAAGTAGTGAATCGACTCACAAATGGATCGTGTTAAACCACAGTGAACTAACTCACTTTTTACAGTTTCGGTTTCTAATTTAATAAATGAAAATGAGGCCATGATTTAGACATAGACTAAAATATTGCTGGATCATTTTCAACAACTTTTCCAGCAGGTTCTTCTGCAGCTTCTTTGCACGGTGTGCTACAGGAGCCCTTTATGTCCTCTTTACTTTACGCAATGGCCTCCAACAATCTATTTGACGTTAACTATAACTCCACCTACATCGACGATAACTTGTTATTTTACAGTTATTCTCGTTTTGAGAATACTATCAAAACTCTATTCCCATATTGCTCATAAAATTGCATAGTTGTTTAACAAAAAATCATTAAAAAATATTCAATAGGTTGTTATAGAAACATATTAATTTGCTAGACTAATCCTTTTTTTTTGGTTAAGTTTCTATTTTTTGTATCGATTCTGATTTGGATTGATTCACATAAATCGAATCGAAAATTGCAGAAATCAAAAATGGAATCACTCAGCATAAATTGAATTTCTAGCTACTCAATGATTGCATAAATCAAAATCGGCATAAATCAAATATACCAAAAAATGCATAAAATAAGAACCGCGTAAATTAAAAAGTCCAATATAAAAAAATCGCATAAATCGAATCCTAAATTGCGGAACTAAAAAATAAAGCGTATTCTTAAAAAGCATTTTCAATGTAGGCTACATGTTTGCTTATTCATTTTGACGTTCATGATCATTTACTTTGATGGATGAATAAATACACGAACTGTTTGTTAACTCGTCTAAGCTAAGCTTTAACTTTGTATTTTTTTTCACGTTAAAAATATATATAAATCGTGTTATCTTTGAACAACTTTTGGAAGCTATCGACATCATGGTTGGTTCGAGTCGTACGTTTTCGTTGTCTGCTACCTTTTCTTTTATTGATCAATCCGTCTGTGTGGATGTCTTTTAGTTTCTCCATTTTTTTTCCGGTTTTTATCATCGATAGCTCGAGGTTGTTTTATCCACATCTGCTCCCCCAGCTTCTTTTTAACGTCCCTAAGGTGATGCGTTAGAGGTTAGGGCTTTTACCCGAAACTCCTGTAATCAAAAGAAGCATTGTAACAGTTGGGTGGTAATATTAGATTACTTGAGGGAACTGTAGCTAACACTATCAACGTTTAAGAGGATGGAGTTTATCATCCGATGTTTTTATTTCACCGTCTTTTGCTGCTGCTTGTTTTGTTTGTTTATATCGAGGATCGGCGTTATCAAGATTTTATTAAAAATGATCCCATTTTGCTAATGTTATTTCAATCAAAACATAAGTGTTATATATACTTTTTTTTATTCCCTTTCAAGTTAGGATTGAATAAGAGTAGTTTAACGAAACATCTAAAGTATTATCAACTATGTTATTACTGACTCATGTCAGTAATAAATACGCGTTAGCGTTGTTAAAGCCGGTATTTCTTCACTGTGTCTATAAACATGTGAAACATTAAATTAACACAAACGTATGTAAACAAACATGAACGCGCTCACGTACATACTTTTTGTTTTACATTTTAAACCAAACCAAATTTTAAAGCCATATATATATACGCGTATCACGTACAGTGATCGTTTAGACCAACTTTCAATATAAAAGTCAAATAGTAATTGCGTCTAAACAGGTTTGTTTTTATAACACACTCGCAGTTCCTGAACGTGGTTAATCGTGTATTTTATAATACAGAATTTACTACAGTGTATTCACCAGTTAGTACTTTACGACCATTTATGAGTAAAGATATTATGTCTGATATTAGCTGTATGCCCGTCAAGAATGACGGCGGCTAGAATGGTTGTAAATTCTTATTGCTGTGTTTCTGCTATTCATATTTCGCTTCGCTACTAACAACAAACAGCAGAATTTTTGTAATTCTCATTGTTGTTTCTATTATTACTTAGTAATCCATTACTAACAACAAGCTGCCTTATGTTCACAGTTTGAACATGAACTTCACACACACATACAAACAGACGGAACTGGAAATCTATATAAAGGACATAAAGAGTAACGTCGTCTTTAATTGGGAAGTTGGGTGGAAAAACGCGGTGAATCCACTTATGTCGTTATTTCTTAAAATTCATATATTGAATCGGTGTAGACCAGTTTATAGCATTGGGTTGCATATAATTTGTAATTTCGGATTTTTTGGAGCAACAATATGGAACACGACTATTGTAAATCTGAAAATTGTTGTGGTTATATTTATATCCTGATTGTTTCATTCGCTCCTTCCACTTCCCAAACAATGGAAAGATACTGATTTTTGGAATAATAGCATTTTTAAATTAGCTCGTGAGTTGAGGCTTGTCTACTACCTAAAGTTAACATTTTTTTTTTTTTTTTTTACAAAAATTTGTTCTTTTCCTTCAATAAATATACATTTTTTATACAGTTTTTAATCAGGATTTTCTTTTATACAGAATTTTCATTTATACAGATTTTCTTTTATACAGAATTTTCATTTATACAGATTTTCTTTTAATCTTAAATTTGAAGGTGCTAAAAGTTTATTCCCTTTTTCTTGAAACTATTTATTTATAGGTACGTCGTTATTCCACCCAACTCTGTATAAACTAACGTCAACGGAAAATTCAAATTAAATTAATTATAATGTTTTGTTGAAAATATATTTTAAAACAATAATTTCTAAAATATATTTTAAAACAAAGAAGAAAACTACCGACCGATCAAAATCTCGTATATTGAAAACCGCAAGGTTAATTATATTCGCTATTTTGTACTCGTATTGAATTCGGCTCCGAAGACTTGAAAATGAAAATCGCTTGGAAACGCGGGTGGTTCTTTTCCGTTCCTCACGTTGGAATAGACTGAGTAATGAAGTTAGTCGCGGTAGCCAATTGGGCGTAAACTTTTGCTTAACTTCTTCCCCGTAGTGGTAGTAGTAATAGTAAAGCTGTAGTTTAAGATGGATGCCTCCGAACGGATAAGCAGCAACTCGTAAAGCGAAAACGCAAGGAGTTCACAAAAGACTCTACCTACGAAGACGAGGAGGATGATGATGATAGCGACAGAACAGCACTCGTTGTTGGCAAGCGAAATTCCTGGTCGTAATTACTCCATCCCACCCCCCACCCGCCACACAGCTCGTCATCCGTTGCATGGGAGGGTCTACCCCCGATTCAACCCTTTTCCCCCTAATTAGCATGGAAGCGCTATGCGTCGGCGCGTAATTTACAACGTGGCAGAGGCTAGACGCGATGCTTTGCTTAACCGCCTACGTACCGATTAATGGTCACCGCCTTTTCTAACGACACGAGCGACAATGTTGCAAGACCAAACTAGTAACCCCCCTCTCTTCCTCCCCGCCTGTTTCACTCTCACACACTGTCGCTTTTAACTCCCATTCTTTTTGGCTATTTATATATATTTGTATCACGCTTCCCCCCCTCCTTAAAAGTCGTAGCCAAACGAGGGATGGGCCGTTAAGAATGGAAAAGATGCCAAGTATATGGAAATTGGACCTTTCGGACAACTCTTCTAAATAGGCTAAGATGGTTTTTAGAAACGTTTCGCGTGTCATCTGTCGCTCATTCGAGGAATGCTGATAACAGCCATTTAACCCCCTGTCGTTTTACAGCTACCACCGTTTGTCGGATTGTGTGTTTTGTTCGTCCGTGTGTGTGTGTGTTGAAGTTGTGAGTAGAAAAGTGTGACACCTGGGTGGAATGAGGAAAGAAAACGCTGTTAGAATAATCAGTCGCATTATGTCGCACTAGCTGATAGATCGTCAACGATGAGGGTTGCTAGAATTGTTATAATAATAATGATCGTATAAAATAAAGACAGAAGTACAAAAACTAAGAAAGACGTCAAAAAAACCTTTTTTTTTATGTGTTTTTAACTTTTTTTTTTTTTTTTGATTTTTTTTCTTTTGCCTTGTTTTTGAGTTTATTTCCATTGACTTTATTTTCTACAATCAATAATAATTCCCTTCATTCATTAAAAAGTACAGTTTTATAGTAGAAGTGAAAGAATTAATGAAAAGTAGATAAAAAATAAATGCAATTTGGTTTGGATTCACTTTAGACTGCGTGTTATAAACAGGTTATTTGAAAACTTTCATCATCACATGCTGCGCAGATAAATTCATGGGCGTTTGTGAGTGTCATGTGATGCTTTAAAGCCAATGGACATAAAGGTAACAATCACACTTTTTTTTAGCCAATGACAACTCGTGTATTTCATTCTTGTCATGGAAACATTCGTCACACACCGACGTTAACGTTTTATTATATAAAACGTTAATACGTTATAAACGATGGTTAATTTCGCGGTGTTCTTTGGAATTCGAACAATGTTTGAACGAACGCAACTTCGATGGCTCAATCTGGCTAAAGAGTGGATTCAAGCCCATTTACCCTTATTATATCATTACGTTTAGTAGAGAATCAGTTCATCTGGAGAAATGCTGGACCTTGTCATATAAGGCTAATTATGTCGAGTGGTCATTAGATATGCCATTACTTGTTTACGATTTGGTGTGATTTGATATTATGGTGGAAAGAGTCGCGTGCTTAGTCGTCTATCGATCAATAATAATGTTGGATTGAAATCGAGGCTTGGAAGCTGTATTGGGTAAGAAGTTGAGACCACGGTTTAAGGATCATGTTGAAATCGTCGATTACTATTTTTTTCAGTTATACAGGGTGAATTGAAAGCCATTCCACGGGAACATTCGAAAGGTTCATAATGAAAATTTTGAGTTCTCTGCATCATAACATCACCTGCGTAGGGCTAGTCACAATGTTGATACTTTCCACGAAATAGCTCTTTTAATTCACCCTATATATGGTTTGCATTTGAAAGCATGTGATGAGGACCACATTTTTAAGCTTCGGTTTGATCGTGGATCGAATTTTTGCCCATGCGTAATGATTATTTCAAATCCACATACGATTAATCAGATCAACAAACAGTTAATAGTTACTTTACCACCATTAAATTTATGATGATGACGTAGTGTTGGGATTTAACCACATCTGAAATAACAATCACAACGCACGCGCACTTAAGAAACCAATCCGAAACTTTAAAATAAGCTCTCCCCCCTCTCTCCTCCGGAAGTAGGTTTTAAAAATGGAGATGTGTTCATATTATATTTTTATAGCAAATCTGAAACGAAACAACGTGTTAAAATTATCACAAATCATGTTGAACCATTGTTTTAATAACGCATTCCTTTTACGTAAGAGTTGAAATTAAATGCTCGCCGGTGGTGGATTGAGACACAAAACATGTGGCGGCGCCTGGTATCATAAATGTAATTTACTACCGAACCCTTTCTGGTCGGGATTGCGCGCAGTGAACGATAAATCCATTACTGCCTTTTCTGTCTTTGAAAATTTTTCCCCGAATCTCTTCAATTTTTGAAAAACGCAGTGGACTCATCGACGACGACAACACGAGAGAGTGAATTAGTTGAAAAGGTGGTCCTAAATGTAGCAGCCATGTTATTGCCTGAGGCGAACGATTCTTTTATGGCAACTGCCAACTTGTTGTATAACCTACCTCCCCCCCCCGTTCTTGTCGTTTCGTGCCCTCGCCTCCCTTTTACTTCCATTCACCACCATTGGTGATATCTGTCATTCATTAGCTACGTTATAAAAGCCACCGGGACCACCTAAAACCCGTAAACGGCCATTACGTCAGTTTTGACAATGGTCAAGAGAGGAAAGGGGTGGGAGACCATTGGAAGAAAGGACAGAAAGAGGGAGGGGAGGGGGACAAAGACTACAAGTCGCGAATGTGGTCAGGGGCGGAAAGTGGAAGAAAATGTCTCTTTCTCTCACTTTACTGTAAAATGGTAGTAGTAGTAGTAATGGTACGGTTCTAGCTTTACTATTAGTAGTGTTACTACTAGCACTACCGAAGCGACTCAGTGCGCCGATTTCAGTCGGGAAATGAGGCGGAAAGTCGTAATTGCCAGCGTCCTCGCGTTGGGGGCCCTCTGGAGAGCGGTGTCGCCATTGGCACGTAGATTAAAGGAGCACTTGTGTGGCGCCGCCTCGGACCGTGTAATTAATGTGTTAATCTGGCACCGTTGCCACGAAGGTGGCGCCTCCATCGTCTGATTGATCCGCCATCGTGATTCGACTTGCTACCAAGTGCAACTAACACGGTTGTATACGTGTGTGACGTCAAGTTAACCGAAAAGATGCGTGCGCTGCTTCTTTGTTCGTTTATTTTTTTAGGGAGATAGTAGATGGTTCTGGAAATTTGTAGAGAAAATCAAGGAGAGAGAAAGAGAAGGATATCCTATCCACTTTATTGGGTTTTAAAGTGAGTTAGTGATCCCCAGAAGAATACTGAAATGATAAATAAAGAAAGTGGTTGTTTCTCTTTAGGTGAATTTTGTTGACACGGATGAGTTTTGTTGTTGTTGACTCCCTTGAGATGAATTAGGAATATAAGAAAGGTGGGTTAATAATGAATAAATGAACGATTTTGTTACATAAATCAATGACCAAAAATATTGGTTGTTTTTAGACGCTTAATATCAACTTCACTTATGAGTTTGTGACTTTGTTAGTGAGTGAGTGTTATGCTTTGAAAACTAGCTTAACAGAGCGCCTGGCTTAACCTAATTCACTCACGTTATGTGTAAACACCATTACAAATATCATTCTGAAGATAAAATAGAGTTTGCATTTTATATTTTGACATCGAAATGACTTTGTAGGGGAAACTTTTCATGCTTTTCCATTATCATATCAAAAATTTATTAATGATAAATAGCTTACATTTATTTATGAACTGACTGTTGTATCATTGATTTGATAGACAATGTTGGTTTGTACTTGATTTATCAACGCATGTAAACAAAACAGATGTGATAGGCAAGCAAACGAGTCTGTCAGTTAAATATTAAATTAAACATACGCGACTAGAAAGTATTGTCGTGAATGCGTTTGTTAAAGTTTATTGGAAAATTTGACGTTGACGGATATGGAATAAAACCTGAACCTGAACTATATTGAAGGGCTCTGGGCAACACAATGATAAGCCACGTTTTGTTTTTACAAAAATGACATTTTTACATCAAACTGTTCCTTAATACTGTTTCTATCTATAGTTATTTTACTAATTTCTGAATTTTCCAGAAACTGGCAACATAATATAGCGAATCACCATGACGCTCAGTATGGATTGTTATGGCGTTTTTCATTAGAAAAATATCTCTCCTGAAAAATTTGGAAAGTATGGCTTTTTAACTATGTTGCCCGGAGTTTTTCAATTGTGAGAATGCTAAATTTGAATTGAAATCATGTTTTAAAACTGTAATTTTGTTGATTGAGATAAATATTGTTGAGTTGTCACATATTATTAAAATAAAAAGTACGTGGAACAAGATTGGACAACCAATAAAGTTATGCGTATTTTAAGGTTTAAATTATTTTATTGGGTAAAAAAAACGTTAATCGTTTAAAATGACCGCACGATGATTATTGGTTAAATGTTTTGTAAATATTCATGAAAAAAGTTTTTGTTTTTGTACATGTACAAAAATGTTTTTGCACATGTAAGGCTAGATAATCCTGCTTCACGCAATGCAAACGTGTATTGCAGAGAAGCATTACTAGCAACTGTATGTAAAGCAGTGAAGCTTACGTTTTCACTGTTCTGACATTCAAACTTTCCAAAAAAAAAAAAAAAAAGCTAGAAGTGTTTCCCATCACGATATTAAATATTTATATAGATATTATTAATTCATCTAGTTTTTGCTGTATCATCAATTTTAATACATACATGTAAAGTTTCTTTAGTTTTATTTAAGGAGCACAAAACGAGATGTGCAAAACAAAACTGGTTATCGATTTGAGCGAACTGAAAAATATCGATTTCTAGATTTAAATCAAAACCTGCAGCTAAAGATTATTAATTTATTAGTTTTATTTAAAAATCATGCTTATTTTAATCCATGAAAGCTTCCGATTTATGCGAGTTCATTATTTGCCATTTTGCTAAATTTTATTTTAAATAATAACGATCCGGAGGGATCACGGAATATGATTAAGCACGGAGTTACAAATATAAATATACAAAATAAATTGATTAAGAAATAAGTTTAAAACAAAACGTCGCAAAAATCAACGTATATAAAGTTGATATCAAAACGAGAAAACTATCAAAATAATAATAAATGATGAACATTGATAATTATTTGATGCCATATATATATGCGAGTTTATATTTTATGCGAGGTTTACGTGGAAATTAAACATCGCATAATCGAAATTTTGTTGGATTTTATACTTATTTGTTGTATTTTTTCACGTGTTACATTAGCTTTACTTGTGAGTGAGTTTGTGAGTGAGCCAGGAATTGAACGTATACTGGCATCTACAGACGTTTATGATAATTTATGATAATTTAATTTTTTTTTTTAAATAAACAAATACTGGACTTTCTACTTTAATTATTTTGTTTCTGTTTTGGTTTGTAATTGTTACAGTGTTCGATTTGTCAAAATCGTATGATGCGAAAATAACAAAAATAAAAAATAAAAAATAATAATATACTGTAAAATCCAATGGACCAAAAATCGCATAAATCGAAAAAAGCATAAGTAAAAAAAAAATCTTACAAACCGAATCAAAAATTGCAGAAATCGAAAATGTAATTACTCATAAATCCACAGCATTTAAATTTTATAATATTGATCAGAAGAACAATAAACTATCTAAGTGGTATCCGTATAATTGTTTTCATGAATTGAATTTAATACCGAGTAGGTTACGCAAATTGACAATACCAGATAATATAAACAATAATTTTAAGAAGTTCGAACGATTGTTGTACCAGGATATTAATTTGTGCAACTAGGCAAAATCTAAGCACCTGGACTATTCAAATGTAATTGTTAAAAATTTATACAAGTAATAATATCTTTGTTATACCATAGTTTATTTGGTCCCCATGGACTGTTTTAAATAAAATAAATAATAAAAAAAAAAATCGAAACACACAAATTGAATATCA
>JAQIWH010006594.1:0-12634 GCA_034695005.1 Cryptops parisi
CTGTTCAGTTTAAGTATACAAATAATTTTTGCTTTATCGTTATTATAAGAAATATATATAAGCTTATTCAAAATCTAACAATATAAAAAGCTCCCCCTCTAGCTCCCCCCCTTGGCCAGAAGGTGCGCTCCGCCCCTGAGTGGCGCTACCCTTTTTCAGTTTCAGTTTCAGATCAAACTGAGCCACAGCAACGCGTGGCAGGGTACAGCTAGTTTAAAATAAAAATTGCTTTTTAAAAATCACTTTGATGCAAATGCTTCAACTTTAAAAATGATATGTACATTTGAGTTTCATATGAAAAAACTTGTACGATATTTGATTCTATTACTAAGATTTCTATGACATAGGCTACTGCCATGGTAGATATGATATAATATTTATCATTGGTTGAAACGTTTTTAAAAATTTACTGGTTTGTGTTTCAGTTGATCTCATTAACGATTCTTGGAATGATGCAGGAGCTTTGAATCAGGACCAACAGTACCTACACTACAAACGCTGACTATGACGAAGAAATGAGTGATTGCAGGCATATCTCAGGTCAGGGGGACAAATGAACCGACAAAAATCAAAAATCTACGAACGAACTTCGAAGCATAGCCTTTATTTAGCTTAGCTTTCAGACGCATCAGGGTGACCAAAAAAAAGTAAAGTATACTTGTATAGCATACAAGTATGCTATACATACACTCCGCAACAAAATGATAGCACTAACATGATATTTGCAAATAACTTAAATGTCAAATGTAAAAATTTGACCCCACAATAAAAGTCCCTTTACTGCACAGATAAGCATATAAGCTAGGACCATTTAGAACATGTAGTCATGTCTTAGTATTTAAATGTTAAAATGTTGTTAACATTGGTCGCGTCAAAATCGATAGCACCACTTGTCACATTATAATTATTTTGGACTGAGGAGCATCTAATCATAGTACTGCTATCAAAATTGGGTGAAAGGTGCGATATGTGAAGTACATTGCTAATCTATATTATTAAATCTCAATGCTTCCAAAACCCTCGGGCTATGATTTGAAACCAAGGCTCATGGTCAAGAATCGCGTTGGCTGTTGCGTCATAGGGGTTGGTGGGTTTGGGTTTGTAGAAAACCTGGTGTGCATTGAGAAATCTTTTATCTTTGGAACTTACTCAAACACGAGATTATAATAAGTGTTGTCTAAAAAGTGACACAAACAATACAATTATTCAAACTTGGGACGATTTCCCAGTTCAAATATGGGAACTAATGACAGAAAATAATTTGACAGAAATTTCGATATTTATTTATTTATGAAGCAACACGTGTAAATTTACATGTGAAAATAAAATACATATGCAAAAATAAAATAAAATATTTGCAAACATACTTTTTGTTGGATTTTTTTATAAAAATATATTTGCTTCAAAATTAAAAATTTGTAGTTTACATTACTTATCATTGTTTGGTATGCAAAATCTTTTGTATGCAAAGACGAAACTTTCTAACTGAAAATTATAGTGAAATTTATAACGAAACGTATAACTGAAAATTATAACTAGTATCACTAACACTAATAATCCCAAAAACTCAATAGCGAGCGAAGCGAGCGGGTTCCCCTAGTTAATATTATAGACGACAAATTCGTTTACTCCCCCTTTCCCCTCAAATTTTCTGTTTTGTTAACATACACAACGGCAATCGCAATACCTCTCGCGATTGAAAAAAAAAGTCAAACAAACTCGCGACAATGGAAATTCCTATCTAACAGCTAGACTCTGAGAAAAAAAGGTTTGTCAGCACCAATGATGATGATAGATAATAAATTCCTATCATCCTCCTCCGAGAGCATGACGTGTTCCATTAGGTTAGTTTTTTTTGTTGGGGATCTTTCGATTACGCGCATGCCTAATAGCATCGAGTCGCATGAAAAATTAACCCAGGACCCAACGAGTAATCTGTTACAGAAAAATGCTTTAATTAAAACAAATTAACACAATAAAAAATGTATTTAAAAAAATCATGACCCCCCCCCTAAAAAAAAATTAATTCGCCAAGAGACACCTCCATAACGCTTCAGCACAAGGTGACTAATTTTTTTTTTTTGACATATCATCCGACACTTTTTTTCTTTATTATTATCTTTTTGACATTGAGTTCGTTAACGACACGATGATAATAATTCATTATTATCGTTGTGTGTGAGAGTAGGGTTCTTAATTTTTCGTCTAGGAATCGTGACTAAACTTCACGATCCGATTCGATCTCTTGCCAATCACACGAAAGCCATCGAGATTGATGAAAAGAGACACGAGGTGAGAGGCTATACTACTAATAGCTATTGATTTGGTGCGCCACAAAACACAAGTAGGACTTAGTTGAGCTACTTATTTCCTAACCGAAGAAACACTTCTGTCAACATCTCATCTAATCAGGTGTCCAATCATCCTCGCACAATACATAGTCACCCAAAATGATGATGATGATGATGCTCCCAGCTGTTGTTGTCAACTCTTGATCCCTATCAACACGATTACTTCACGTAGTCGATCGACTAAGCGAAGAGTTGAAATCACCAAACTTTTAATAAGGATATTAATCACGTATCGTACTACAAACTAACTCCAAGTATGCGAAGGCTGTTTCCAACCTCGCTTAAATCAAACTTTAAGTCGAAATTTTCATAAAGTGACAAAACACTTCACCATTCACAGCCGGTTTTTGCACCAATCCATTTGAACACGCAAGTCCAAAAATCGTACAATCGTGAAATTTTCTCGTTTATCACAAGGAATAGGAGATAATTTGTAAGTGGAAAAAATCGCATATAACGAGCATCTGAGAGAATTCCGTAAATTTCTCCGAAAATTATGTTCTGCAAAAAATCTTGCATAAAATAGAAAATCGTACCCATTGGCACATGGTGAAAAATGGCGTAATCGTGAAATTTTTCTCGGCTACAACAGCATTTGAGAGAATGTTTCGCGAAGTAGCGAAATCGCATATCACGAGAATCCAGAAAAAAATTTCCTCGACTTCTACGAATTTTGTTACGTTTTGCGAAAACCTGGAATGTAGAATCTAAAATTGGCATATATCAAAATTACCATAAAAAAATGGAAAAGCGACAAATGCAACGTGAAAACCAACATTTGCGCCACACGTCGCGTAAAAACAAATGTTGCAGAAAAAAAGCAGTGGCAGAAATGCTTACTTCATTTCACAGAATCGCAGCATAATAAGCAAAATTTACTCGTATATAACCAGCATCTTATTAGAAACTTTCTCTTGTCGCATATTACAGAGTCGTATAACTCAAGATTCCCACCTTATATACACCCAAACAAAATATAACAATTTTACCTTCGAAATAAATATACAGAATGTTCCCAAAAGAAAAATTCAATTTTTGGTAATTATGGGTTTGCATAATAAACACGCTTGTGGTGCTAGTAGTTGTTTTTTAACTAACCTAAACTGTCTTTGATGTTTATGGGTATGTTAACCAGTTTAGATTAATTATTATTTTTTTTAACTAACCTAGTGTCCATACTCATAGATTCCATAGATAAGCACTTTCGGTTAGTAATTGAAAACTCAACAAGCGCCACAAAGTGGGTCTACCATTCAAACCCACAAGTACCCGAATTTTTTACCAAAGATGCTACGAATCAAAACAAAGCAAAAAAAAATTCATATAAACGTGGGCCCGGAAATGCTTTTCATCACATATAACACTTCTCATTTCAACTTCTCTATACGACTTTGATGATGCTGGTTCGGTTTTTTGATCAAACCTTACCAACAACAAAAAACACACACACAATCTATAACCATGAAAAGACACCTTGTGTGCAAAGTTTGGATTTTTTAATACATGACAGCACTCCGATGAAAGTGAGGGGGGGGGGAGAGGAATAAAAGTGGGAGATGAAGCCAACACCGTGATTCATCGAGGGAAAAACGAAACACGACGATGAGGGGGAGAGGAAAAAGAGAAAGAAAAAGTAATAAGTGGGAAAGAGAGAGAGAGAGAGAGTATGGAATGAAAAGAGAGTGAAAGACACTAGAAAAGTGGGGGAGTGAGAGAGAGAGAGAGAGAGAGAGAGAGAGAGTAGAACGAGAGAAACTGGGATGCAATTAACGCCACCGTCAATTGAACCCAAGTACCGTTCGGTCTACGAACGTGTCAAACCTGAAACGGTTCTACTACCAACCGTAAAATCTCCCATCAATTACCCATTTATCGAGAGGAAAATCAGAAAACGAAGGAAAAAAATATATATATATATATATATATATATAATAAAAAGACACAAAATATATCTATACAGTCTAGTCTAGGTAGGTACATTCGATTTTCGTGTGGAAATGTCTGCAGAATCGACAAAAATATGGCCTAACATCTATCCAATAATCAAAACTCGCTTTTTCGATTGAAATACCGGAACAGCTGTTGGGCATTGCATTGAATTTCAATATGAAACCTCATATTCCTCGTTCAACGCGATTTTCTTTTTTGGCATCAACACAAAACTTGTGTGAAGATATGCATTTATGAGCATTGTTTATCTTTACATTAAGAAACAAAGGCATGGTTTTCTAGCAAATTGTCATATCAATGTGTACTACAGTTCTCGAGTTATGTGAGGGTTACATTCTGCGAAAAAACCTCGCATAAAACAAAATATCTCCATTTTAAAAAGATGTCTATGAAATGGCAAACAAAAACAAAAAAACTACAGACAATTTCAACACGTGAAGGCCAACATTTGCGCCACACTTGGCGTAAAACGCGTGAAGAGCATAAGTTGCAGGTGCGTTTAGTCACTTGTGCACCATCGCATAGAATCGCATAAGAGCGAACTTTTCTCACCTGTAACGAGCATCTGAAAAAATTTCTCACATCGTAAAAACCTATAATAGTGAAAGCACACATGGAAACTCGCATAACTCAAGAATCTCTGCAATAAAACTGTACAAGGTGTATCAAATCAAATGGTGAATGTTGAATGACAATTGGATCGTGTTAAACCATTGTGAACTAACTCACGTTTTACAGTTGTTGTTTTTTTTGGTTAAAGGACTTGAAATTGACATGTACATTAAAATTCCAGATTATCCGAGTAATTTCGTTTATCCAAAATAGTCTTGGTCCCATCACATTCGGATAATTGAGTTTGTACTTTGTAGTGCAGGCCTATATGAGAATATCGATTTAAGCAAAGTTTTCGCACAACGTAAGTAACTCTCGCATAAATCGAGGTAGGTTAGTCTGGTTTCAAGAGGCGCACCAACTGCCCAAAAGCATGTCAAAAAAACGCATAAATCAAAGATCTCCTGTAAGAATCTTCATCCCAATTCACGTTGGTGGACACTCTCTCGAACACGGTTTTTTCCTTCAAACCACTCGTTCGAGAAAACCAAATTTATCGCGTTACATTGAGGATATTCAAACAACCACTTTCCAGAACATTTACATCACTAATAGCTTGCTGAAATGGTACACTCAGTGTAACTCTATACGATATATCAATTATACGTATCTTTAAAAAAAAATAATACTAATTCACCTGATGCACGAACTCGCATAACCTTGATTTTTTCCCTTTTGAGCAATACGCATTCAAATCTGCTTCAAATGGTCAGCATTTTCACCAAATGTTTTTTTTATACCAAACTTTATCAACACCCGCTGTACATGAACAATACCATAACTACAATGATACGTTTTTAATGTAATTCAATACACACTAAATATCCAAATGGGTCACCACAACAACAACAACCAGAACAACAACATTAAAAGGTTGACTGACCACTGGTATATCACTTTCCCATTTTCTAATTAAACGAGAGCATTACGCCAAACATTTCGGGCATCGATCGAAATTCGATACACTCAGCACATCGCAAATCTTTTATATAACAAAAAATAAAATCTACATACATAATGAAAATATTTTCTCCATAATATTTAGGTACCGGTACAATGAAAGGCTATGGCATTATTCGCACGTGTCACCCAAGTCTGTAGGGGGAGGGGAGGGGGGGGGGCTCAATCAAAATCCCCTCCTCTTAGCACTTATATACATCATCCGAAAAAATAAAGAGGTACATATAATAGTCATCATAGTCCTCCTCCTCCTCCTTCAAGTTTACTATGGGTTCTGGTTGCCGGAGGGTCGTGCAAATCAATCAAGAGTTTGTCCAATCTCGGATTGAAGAACGTACAATTATTTGCACAGCTGCTTATTAAGTCCGCTTTGAAATTCGAGTGAGCGCAAAACATCAAAAACTTAGAATCAATGACGGTAGAGAAGTAGTAGTAGTAGTAGTAGTAGTAGGGAAAAAGAAAATTCGGGATAATTCAATTAGCTCGGCATAATGAAATTTTCATGCCTCCAGTTTCACGTCGTGCAGAAGCGGATCATTTGGAGTAAACATCATATGCACGAAAAAGAAAAGATGAAATGTCTTTTTCAAACCTTTTAAGTTCCAACTGAATGTGCGATATAGATAACGAGCCCCTGAGAAATTTAAATCCCAATATTAAATAAAGTGAATTTTTCAAATCCATTACTGGAGTGATGTGTTTTTATTGTTCATATCTCCGTCCGTCAATACTTCAAACATCGGTTCTTGCAAACTTTCAACTACAAGTACAGTAGACTCTCGAGATCCGAACGGTTCGATTTACGAACAACTCGAGATCCGAACAAAAATTCGAGAAAAATCTGGGCTCAAAATCTGAACAAAAAATCCGTTTGAAAAAATTAAACAAAAACAAATGACATATGACGGATTTCTCTCCAAAGAAAACTGAAGTGGTCGTAATGTTAATAAACCAAAATCCTTCAATCAAAGGATTAATTTGGTTTAAGGGTGATGAACTAAAATCACCCTTCTCCAATCAAAAGGTACATGGTTAATTCACCTTCCATTTGACAGGAGTAATCCTCCAATTATTATTATTATCCAATATTTTTATGTACAGTGTGTACTATTAAATGCGCAAACATTCAAGTGTTGAAATTAAATCTGCTGTAGTAGTGTTTAATCATTATTTACAAATTATGATTTTGAAATAGGCACTTAAAATATTTTGGAACGGATTAATTCAATTTACATTATTTCTTAAAATTTAACTCAAAATCCGAACAACTCGAGAACCGAACCATGTACTGGAACGGATTGTGTTCGGGTCTCGAGGGTCCACTGTACATAATTTTGCATTTTATCTTTAAGATGCACTTCATACAGGGTGATCTAAAAGTCTGTTTATGGCAAATTATCTCCGGAAGTATTGGTCGTGGGATGACCAATAAAAGAGGGAGCCACCTCTGGCGGATCAAACGGCACTAACAAAAATGACCATGACCCTTGCGTTCAAGATCACTTAATTTGTTACTTTCCCTAAGAGACACGACTTAAAAGTGGGCTGCAAAGTTGTAGGAATCAACAATATCAATGGAATACTTCAAACGGAATCGCTATAAATAACTGCATACCTACAAAAGTTATGGCCAAAATAAGATCAGCATTGTAGAAAAGTTAACGACATTGCAGAGAACCAAACAACGTTGCAGAGAAGCAAACACCCGCCGAATTCATGGGTAGCTTTTCTTTCCCGCTTTTTCTGTTCATGAGTACGTTGAATGAAGGTTCATCGTCTTTTGTCTTACATTTTGTTTATTTTATCAATGTAATGTGCAACTAAATATGCAACTAACTGCTTTCCCTACACCACTATACAGATATTGAAATTGTCGTCCAACTTCTATCAGGAAACTCCCCATCCTCTGTAATCATTCGAACTGCACCAATTTTTTTTACACATTTCAAAGTCAAGTTAAAACTCCACATTTTACATGGAATTTAATCCTGTTATTTGTATTGATTTACTCCTTGATAGTGTAACATTTTGACAATAAAACAATAATGGCTATTTGTATATTGCTTCCCTCTTGGACTGCAATATAATACATAATGAAACAAACCTAAGCACATAAAGGAATACCAACTGTGTTTCGTATAAAGAAAACATTCTTCCTCAATTATGCTACCTACCCACATATGTTTAACTGTGTGGGTTAAACACAAACGATGATGTACTACAGTTGACAATGTTTTGACGTTGATTCCCGAGCATAAATGGTACTCCGTTTAGTGCTAATAGTATGGTAAGATACTGTACGTATGTACTATAATAAACATCTGATGGATTTGCTTGAAGTTACAGAGATGTTTAGTATTCGCTTAGTGGTTATTGCCCCTGGTCTTACTTCTCTGCTTCACAAAGTAAGCATTCGGTTGCCCTGTTTGCCTCTCTGCAATGCTGATCTTATTTTAGCCATAACTTTTGAAGTTATGCAGTTATCATCACGATTCCGTTTAAAATATTTCATCGATATCGTTGATCCCTACAACTTTGCAGTTCACTTTTAAGTCGTAGGTCTTAGGGTTAAAAAGTTACAAATTGAATAATCTTGAAAATGCAAAGGTCATTCTCGTCATTGCCATTGGATCCGCCGGAGGTTGCTCCCTCTTTTATTATACCAACATTATCATCTTACGACCAATACTTCCGGAGATAAATAGCCGTAAACAAACTTTTACACCACCACCCTGTATATTCCACTGTCGTGTACTGTTATGTACGTACATAATGAGAAATAAAATCCATTTTTGATTTCTGCATGTTTCGATTTATGAGAATTAAAAACATACGCAATCGCTCAGTAATTTCGACATTCAATTGATCGTGTTTTGAGTAATTTCATTTGCACGTTTCGATTTATGCGAAATTAAATTTACGAGATCGTTGAGTAATTCGATATTCGATTTATGCGAGTTTTGAGTATTTCCATTTTTGATTTCCAATTTTCGATTTATTTATTTATACTGTTTATGCGTTTTTTTTTTGTTTTTCACATTGAACTTAATACAATTTTTGATTAATGCGAACAACTTATGCGGTTCTCGTTTTATGCGTTTTTTGGTACATTGGTGACTATACAGTATACTCTCATAAACGACTGTAGATGGCAGTACACGTTCAATTCTTAGCTCACTCACAAAGTCATACGTCAAGCTAATATAAAAATTAAGCTACTTTCCGGTTATAGCCGGGGCAGTCTGATGTTGCTATTTGCTTGTACTTGGTTATGCGTTAATTTTGCAGGTTAGGTTAGGGAAACAAAACAACATCATACATTCAATACGTTTCTTTGTTTTTCCTAATCTAACCTGCAAATTAAACCCATAACCAAGTACAAGCAAATAGCAACATCAGACTGCCCTGGCTAAAACCGAAAATTACCAAAATAAATCAACCAATATTTTCGGTCTCTAAATCACCATCAAACAAGTTGAATCGCCGGATTTTACGCTCGAATTCGTTATTCTGCAGGTACAAAACACATGAAAAGCCAGGTCAGACCCTATATTTACAATACAACCATAACGAAAAACAAACAACTAAACAATCGATCTATCTCCTACGGCTAACAACACACAAACAACGCACACCGTTTATGTTAATTTGGAACTAACCCACCTCATCTAACAACGTGTAACAACGCGTTTCTCCGAG
This sequence comes from Cryptops parisi, assembly GCA_034695005.1. NCBI lineage: Eukaryota > Metazoa > Arthropoda > Chilopoda > Scolopendromorpha > Cryptopidae > Cryptops > Cryptops parisi. The sequence continues at coordinate 9,573 of JAQIWH010006594.1, forward strand.
GAGGATGCGCTCAAAGAACATGGGTAATTTCCATGCCAATGCACATTTCATTTCGCATTATATTTTCGATGAAACTCTCGCCATCTCTAGGTAACGGAACAAGAAGAATAAAGATTAAAATAAAAAACCACCCAAACCTTCCACCTTTCTGAACTCATATTCATTACACAGCAGCCAAACAACGAATACTAATGTTTCACCGGTGACTCATCCGTAGGGAAGAGGGGGGAGACGACTTTTGGAGCACACATGCGGCACTCAAAATTAAGAATCCCATTCCCCCCATTTTTCACTCTCCCTTTATTCCCTCTCCTCCCCGTGCCTATTTTCACCCTAACCACCTTTTAGCATAAGATTTTGCACTAAACCGTTTCCCAAAATTCAACTACGTTCGAATCTATTGACGAACGCAAACAATTGCCCCCCCCCCCTCCATACACACAAACAATTGCCTTTCTTGAAAACTCTTGTTTTAAAAAAGAAAAACAGTTATAATTTTAATAATAAACTTTTATTATTTTTGTTTTCGAAAAATCTGAAACCATACGTCGCTAAGCCTTGTTATTGAAAGTTGACAAATTCACATAATACAGTACTAATAACAAGTACTGTACATTAAAAATGCTTACTAGGCATACTCGTATACTGACATATAAAGATATCTACTCATACATATACATAATGCAATGAATCCATTTTTGATTTTCTGCATGTTTCGATTCATGCGAATTGAAATTTATGCAATTTTTGAGTACTTTGAATTTATGCGTGTTTTGAATAATTCCATTTTTTGATTTCTGCACGACGTTTCGATTTATGCGATTGTTGAATCAATCTACATTTGATTTATGCGAGTTTTGAGGAATTTTATTTTTGATTTTTTTTATTGCATTTTTCGATTCATTTATTTATATACTATACAGGTATGTATTTTTTCACATTGGATTTATGCGGCTTTTGATTTATGCGAGATTTAATGCAGTTTCCCCTTTTGTGCGTTTTTTCTGGTACATTGGACGTAAACGACTGTAGATAGCAATTTACGTTAAATTTCCATTTCACTCTTTCACGAGTGAAGCTAAAGAATAAAAAACTTAGACGTATCCATTAGAACGTGTCTCTTTCTAGAACGTTCTGACGTCACTGTTACACACCAGTGTAAACAATGGGATTAATATAAAATTGTGACAATGAACTGCCTAAGCAGGCTACTATAACGGAATGTCTAAAGAGTACTAAGCTTAAATAAAACTACAACCATCATCAACCATATACGACGTATATCTTTGTGAGAAGTGTCCATGTCACCTTGGCAACACGAATGTAAACAGTATCTAATGAACTTAAGTAAACTCATTACAATGGAAACAAATCCCGTCAATATTGACGAGTCGTTCAGCTAGTTATTTAATAGCCAGTTTCTTATATTAAAAAGCCAAACAAACAAACAAATAAACAAAAAACTCGCATTGATAGGAGACTTCCTTTACGTTCTCACATGTCTCTTAGTCACCTTAAGTTGTTACGACAAGCATCCGTATCGACCATTTGCCTTATTCTGGTCACATCCATTCGCTTCTCGCATCAATAATTTCTATTGCCTGAACACATTGTGCTGACAGAAAAAACACACACACAATTCGGAACTGGTCGATACTTGCACCTAGCCTAGATATATCCCACTACAAAAACATTCTTGTTTGGAGAGTTGTTTCACTTTATGATCTCAACCAAAAGTCTAAACATAATAATACAAACACGCTATTACTGAAATTAAGAGACGACTTGAACACAAACAACATGTTTGTGTTTTTAAATCATGATGCAAAAGAATACAAGAAATTTTACAAACACACGCATGACATTTTTTTTTTTAAAAAATAAAGGTTTTCATAAACATGACACACATGTGTGAGCGTTTATATTGATGTATATCTTGGCTAATGTTGAATCATGATGTCAAATAACACTACTTAAGACAAAACTGGTTAGGATCAAGTGATGTCATTATGGCACAAAGTTTGAACAACAAAAGTTTGGTTTATATTATTATTATTGTTTTTAAATGCAGTACCTGTAGCCTATAATTTAATTTTAGCACTGGAGAATGTTAGTTTTTATAACACTGGAATATATTAGTTATATGACGCTAAGTTATATTAGTTTTATGAACAGAAAAAAAGTAAAAATTTTATATAGGGTCAGTCAAAAAATGGCACTTTCTATGGAAAAACGGTTCACGGTAAAAATGACATGAGTAATATTCACATACAGTACATTTTCATTATTATGGTTATTCATATCAATTATGAATATGAATATACACCACACAATGGATATGAAGATCCATAATGGATATTATGAATGTGGATAGGGTATCCGAGATAGATGCGAGTCATCTCACTGCGTGCTGTACATCAGTGGTAAATGGCAAATAAATAGGAAACCTTACTTTCTGTACCCCCCTTTACTTTGTGAAATCAGTTGTACATCTTTTTTAGGGTATATATTTTCAAAAGCGGCCATTGCCAACAAACTGTAGGAGTCATAGTACAGATTATGGAAGTATATATAATTAGAAAAAGTTGTAATTTGCAGTACAGCATTTGTAGTTTTCTGCTAGAATCAGCAGATTCATGAGAAATCGCATTTACAAATTGGTATCTGATTTTTAGCCATCCTCTATTTATACAACATATGCGTAAGTAGGGTAGACCACCTTACTATACTCCATTTCAGGTTTATAAAGCAGCATTGAATCTTACAAACGAAGCACCAATAGGGGACCATGCACACCTTTCACTTTGTATCCTTAAGCAACTTAAGTTAGCTTGGGAAAGTAGGAACTACATTCGGCTAGTGGCAGAAGACGAGGTGTAAACCGGTCTCCTAACTGATTCAATGCTGCTGTATAAACATGAAATGGAGCATAAAAGTCTTGCAAACCCATAAATTTGTTAAAATTATATTTCTGCATACGAGTTGTCAGCCTAAAACAAAACTTGGGATTATTGATGACTATAATATAAGATTTTTAACGTCACCTTACAATAGTTTGTAGT
>JAQIWH010006595.1:0-12633 GCA_034695005.1 Cryptops parisi
TATAAGCGAAAAATCAGCATCGCGAACATAGCCATGGTTCTGTTTGTTTGTTTTTATGGATAATGGTCTTCTTAAAAGGTACATATAGGTACAAATTTCAACTACAGAACATGGGAAAATGCATACTCATTTGCATACCTTCAGCGATTACGAGCCTATGGATTCACGTGACTTAACTCTGAGTTACCTATAGGAAGTAAATTATTTCCAGACCCACGTTTATATGAGTTGTTTTTGCTATGTTTTGATAGGTAGCATCTGTGGTTAAAATTTTGTTACCCATATAAAATTTTAGGAACACCCTGTAGACCATAATACAAGTTATCGTGGTTAAAAACCCACAGGTATTAATTTCTGTTTATATTTTCTTATTTGTTTTTATCAGAAAGAAGAAACTGTCGCACATTCATTCGATTGGACTAATAATTTCAATTTGTAGTCATGACACAGTGTGTAACGTGTGGAAATAATGATTTTGATCTATCTGATGGGGTCTACTTTTGTTCCGTTTGTCAGACTGCTTCACAGGTAAGTTTATTGCACGAGAATGTTTTTTTTTTTTTTTTTTGTTTTTACAGCATGTAATGTGATAAATGAACATTGTAGGACATTCGGGAAGAACAAACGGATGAAAATTATGCATTTCAGTTGGCTTCTGGTTCAACCTATCATTTGGAAGTTCATACCAAACAGGCAACTGCAAGAAGTAAACTATCTGGTAAGAATATTTGACAGAGTTGTTTAGTGAAAAAATGAGTTAATGGGTTTCACATTCAAAACGTTTTTGAAGCGCAGGGGTTAACGGCGATCCCATCACGCAACATGTGCCATGAGCGAAACGTTTAGTTCCACAACTGTTTCACAATCACTACTACTTTCCCGCGATTTTCATGGTTTTATTTTTTTTTTGCAACATGATTGGCTCATAAGTTTTCTGTTTCTACCACGCCTGCATGTGATGCTGTGTTGACATTTCCATTGTTCAACTGGAACATGGCTCATGATTTTTTCTCTCGAAATCATATTTTGCTTTCTTGGAACCATATTAATTTTTGTACAAAACTGTACAAAAAAATCCTTCAGATGTTCAACAATGACAGCTTATCACCCACGACTCAGCTTGTACGTGATTGGTTCTTTGTTACAGTTTTTCCATGTGCTTATGTTTTTTCCAGCATGTTTTCATTTTCCATAGGGTAGGACGTCCATATGACCCGGGTTTTTGCTCGATTTTTAACAAGCTGTCCCCCTGTCCCGAAGAAGCTTCGGGACGCTGAAATTACTCGGTTTTTGCCCTCAACCGTTAACATCTGTTTTGTGAGAGAGAAACTACTAAAAGCAAAGCAATCCTTGAAGGTATTAATTGGTATATTTTAAATTCAATGCGTACATGGTTGGTAAATAGTTGAATTTTCACCAATTACAATAATGTGAAATTAAAGAAGTAAATTATTGCAATTTTGCTTTATGGATTTTTTTCCAGATTATTTGCTAATGTTTAGTGGGGAGACAAAAAATGACGATTTATTCATCGATATATTGATACAAAAATCGATGTATCGATATAAAAATCGATAAATCAATATTTTGAGTATTGTTTTTGGTTTTTGAAATATGGACACCCTACCATAGGGTCCTATGGAAACTTTGCGGTTGCTTCGTAGCTGAAACTGAAATAGCTCGAGGCGTGCATGATGTTACTAATAACGTAGTCTCATGCTCCCTTGTTGTGTCGAAAGCCACCACTCCCTTGTCGCTTCAAAAACATGCTGATTGTGAAACTCGCTTTAGTTAAAAATGTTGCATTATTTTTCTTTCAGAAATTGACTTAGGACCAATGTGGACCACCATAGATGCATTTAATATTATCATGAAGAAATTAGTTGATAATTTGATTGAAATTGGAGTTTCTAGTCATGTTAAAGTGTGTGGTTTTATGTTTGTTTAATTCTTTTAATATTTAATTTTTTTATATGCTTACAAATTGTTTGGATTTGTAGGATATTATTCAAAACTTGTGGTTCGAATACCTGAAACGAACCGAATACGCATTTTGTAAACATTTTGATGGAAGCGAGTGGTTTCCAAAACTACCAACCTTTCCAAGAGAACGGTGAATTTTGCTTTGATTAATAACTTTAACTGTAATTAAATCTAGTAAGTTATTAAACTCTAGGTTTAAGGTCATTCCACGTCAAAAAGGAACGTCATAATTTTCCCATTTATTTCTAATGGGAAAATTTAACTCCAAAGTCGAATAACTTGAACGTTGGACCATTTTATGGAACGGATTGTGTTTGAAGTTTGGGGGTCCACTGTATATGTATCAGAGCAATTTTTATTTTTTACAATTGTAAAATTATTGAATTTATGTTTAAATTACCAGTTTTTTCATAAGCAAACTTGTTGGTCGCTACATTGCTCATTGTCTACAACTTTTTTAATTGTTCAGTATGCCAAAATCCAGATGTTGTTTGAGTGTTTGTATACAAGAAGTATAAAATAATATTCAATTTCAATTGGAAAGGTTGCTTTTTGAGTTTTCATTACTCACGCACTTTTAATTCAGACTGGTTACGTAAGTTACCATGTACTGTGACTGGTATTTTCTTTTTAAACATGGATGTATTTTAAATACCTCAACAAATCTTTGAGCACCAAGAAGACCTTTTATCTATATTGACATGACGTTTTATTTCTCAAATCATGAAAACAGAACAGGAATAAAATTACAAGTTTGATCTCTATAAAGCACTGTCACATTTTACGTGACGTAAGTGATCGTTTTTATTTTTCATCCATCATTTAGAATGAATAAATTTTATCAAACGTTTAGAAAGTTGAATATAACTTCCATTATTCTCTAGGGAACAGTATATTAGGGTAAAACTGGTAATTTACTGTGAAATCACAATTTCAAGTGTTTGAAATTTTCTGAATCCAACGTAAGTGACCGTGGAATCACCTTTACAGATAAAACTTTAATGTAGGATTTCTAGTAAAATGCATGTAAACGCAACAAGATATTGTTCCTGAACATCTGAACTACAGTTCGCCAACTGAACATATGGTGAACTGTAATTGAAAAAGAAAATGGAGTTCTGTTAATCAGAGTGGTGTTTAATTTTCAGTGATGTTCAAGTGATGTGCAATTTTCAAACCAAAATAGTTGCAACAAAGTTACGAAAAACCTTGAAACGAACTGGTATTAGCAAAAAGCGAGCTCAGCAAAAAATTCGTAATCTCACTTTGCGCAACATCGCAAAGAAGGTAAAATTTGAGAACCTTTTTTCTTGTTTAACAATACTATATAGTTATTAAGTCTTATTTGTATAATTGACTTGTTATTGTGTGTGGTTTATTTATATGTATTGAAGCTTTCAAAGGGTACTAAATACTTTGAATCCGCCACCGTTGCCAAGACTTCATCATTCAATGCTACACTAGATGATAACGACAACACGGAAGATGTCACGCCGCTGGATGCAGTGGTAGATGAACACCTCTCTCAAAAACAGAAAAGTCATTGTGCAAGGGAAATGCGGAATGTTCAAGAACAACGGATTCGAGTAACTACTTCCTGTATTCCTGTATTAATTTTAAGAGTGGATCAAAGTTGAGTTTATTTAAATTTGGATTCCACTAGATCAGCCATGTCGAGCTTATTTTGGTCTACAGCAATTTTGTGACGTAAAATAAAACAAGTACAGGTTGGACCTCACTAATCTGGAATTCACTAGTCCGGCAGCAGCTTCGGTGGTTCGGGACGTGAAATCTACAGTAAAATTCACAGTGAATACTTTGGTTCATAGTTTTTAAATTTACAGTGAATACTTTGGTTCATAATTGCTAATTTTACAATAAAAGTAACAGTGAATACTTTGGTTCATAATTTTTAAATTGACAGTTTATTTTGCCATTTTTGCTGAGCTTTACTGGTTCGGAAAATCTGCTAATAAGGTCAATTTTTGGTCCCAAGCTTTCCAGATCAGTGAGGTTCAACCTGTACATTAAATATGATTTTTCCGAATATGCTTTATATAGGGTAGCCTAGTTTCGCTTTATGCAAATTTAGATTTATGCGATCTTTTGAGTTAATTGATATTTATGCGAGTTTTGAGTGATTGCATTTTCTGCAAGTTTCGATTTATGTGATATTTGATATTTAATGCGAGTTTCGAGTAATTTCATTTTCAATTTTGGCAATTTTTTTATTCGATTCATGTGATTCTGTTACATTGGACTTGTGCGGTTTTCTATTAATGCAGTTCTCACTTTATTTATGCGATTTTTGGTGCATTGGACTATACAGTATGTTATTATAAACGTCTTTAGATGCTAGTATACGTTCAATTTTCAGCTCACTCACCTACAAAGTCACTCACAAGTGAAGCTAATATAAAGCGTATAATAAAATACAACATATGAATTGTGATATTTGTTGTAGCAAGTATTTGTAAATGAAACATTACATTTTGATGGATCACTTGTTCGACTTACCTGCACTGGATGATTTGGGGCCTGAGATTAATTTTCTTTTCTTTGCTTTGACTCTTGATAGAATAAAATGAAGACTCGAAGAAAATTAAAGTGTTCATCTTCACTGAATGAGAAATCAATACTGAACAAAGACAAGAAGGCCAAGAACAAAAAGCCCTTGGCCTTTATACCTGGATATGCAAAGCTAACGATTGAAAGGATGTCGATGAAACGAGTTTTTGACTTCTTATATCTCGGTATCTTGCTTGGAGACGAGAGTGTTCTTTTATGTGATTTAATCAGGCATGTTACAGACAACTTAGAAACACCAAGGTCTTCTGTCACGTGCAATTTGAGCAATTTTGTGCAGAAGTCAGTTTCTTGCCCAACAAGTTTCCATTGGTTGAGCAAGAAGCTGATTTTGCAGTGGTTCACAAATGGCTCGACTTGCCACATCAAAAATTTGCTTGTGACAAAGGGCCTTTACAATTTTAATCTTGCCTTGTATATAGTAAAAAAGTGTTGTTTTTTTTTTTACTTTCCTTGTAGGTGGGTGCGAAGTTCTCTCTTGCCATTGCGCAAAGCTGCAAGCTTGCTACCCGAGGAAATGAAATTTCAGACGTATGACACACTCACTTTTCGGTTGAGCGTGAGTATCCGTTTCAGAATTTTCAAATTGGATATAATTTTATTGACTTTGCAAAAAAAAAATGGATTATGGGATTGAGACTAACATGCAAAAGTGTTTCAACAGGGGCGCATGACCTTGCATGACAGTGCACGTAGAGATGTACCAAAGCTAGCTAAATTGCTGGACCAGTCCGTAATCCCGCCAAGAAATCTTCACAAAATCGTAACACGCTTTGCACTTGAATTGAATTTGCCATGTAATTGTGCCCTTTATCGGTTTTGCAGTATTTAAAGCCATTAATCCTGTGACTACAAAACTAAAACTTGCAATTTGTTGCAGACGAAATGGTGCAGTTGGTAAATCGTTTAATGGAACATCTTCCTCCGCGGATGAATTGCTTGCCGAAAGCATCACAGAAAGTTTATTGGGTTCCTAACTACGAAGGAAGAGCATTGGGATACATTATAGTGATCTTAAAGTTGCTATTCGGGTTGGATGGTAAAACTGAAATGTAAGTATTTTAAAGAGTACAGGCAGTCCCTGACTTATGTAATTAATGTGTTCCATGTTGGTCAGTTTTTATGTACAGGTGACCCTCGTATAATGCGGTAGTTAGGTTCCAAAAAAATGTTGTGTTATGCAAATCGCGTTATGCGAGACTCAGTTTCTATACTAAATGTGGGGTTATGTTCCAGAATTTTTTTTAAAATATAATGAAGTTAGTACTTTACCAAATCAACAATAAGTATTCTGTACTGTATTTTGTATTAATTTTTTCATAACATTTTATTTAACCAACTAAAAATCAAAAGCAAAATTATTAAAATTAATTAATGATTAAAGGGTAAAGGACAAACAACTGACTAAAAAACGAACAGCCCCAGGATTTTTTGGAATCAAAGTGGTCCTATGATTATGACAGTGACTCATATTTATGACCATCTTTTTATTCTTATTTATCACTAGTAAATAGCCAGTCAGAGCCCCCACCCAAATCCTAGGTCTTACCCCCTTCCAAACCGAATTTCTGGATATGCCCCTGCAGTACACTATCACATATTCTATACGCTAGTTAAAATAGTATTCTGGCAAAATTTATTTTTTGCTAAAATGGGTGCTAATTTCTTACATAAGTCTGGATAGGATCAGCTGCACTTAGTTTGTTGTTGTTTTGAAAGATGCTTGATAATTTTGGAATTTGTTGTTACTACTTACACAGTAAACAAGCCCAGTTTGCAAGACAGCTCAAGACTATTTTAAATGGTAAGAGAAACCTTAATTAGTAACCTTGTTGCTCAATGATGCTAAGATAACCCTTGGTTAGCCTTATTGACTGGTAATAGCATTGTAAATTATTTGTATGTTTCGTTTTCCTTTAAATAGATGTTAATCCATTCATATGGGATGATTGGTACACTTACATATCGGGAAGAACTGCGATGCTGAAAATGGATTCGGTCGAAGCGAGTGCAGAGTATGTACACGATTTTTCGGTCAAAAAAGTGTAGTTTCGTATATTGCATGTAAAAGTCGACCTAGTCTTCCTTGCTCCCATAGGGTACGGTACTTGTACTTCATGTAACATTCATGTAGATAGTAATGTAATATTGCACAAGTACAGTTCTGCAGTTTAGGTTGTGTAAACAACTACTTAATATTTTTTGGTTAATACACCACTTGGGCTTCTGTTGATTAAATTTTGGACCAAATTAAAGCATGAATTTCAGCCTCTCAAAAGTAGTATCCAGGTAGTAGTTGATCCCATAAAAGGACCTTTACACGAGTTTATACACTGGTATATCAGCTCTTGAAGTTGATTCTTAATCTATCACAGAAACGTTTTAGCTTTTATTTTTGATTTAAACATAAGATTGAGAAGGAAAAAAGGGGGAGGGAAGAATTCCATAAGTTAATTAGACAAAAAAATAATTGTATGTGCAGGAAACCTTACGAATTGGTGAACACAGACGTTGTAGTCCAACATTACCTCAATATCGAACAAAAAGCACATGGAAAGCGAAGTGAATTGAGGCCTTATTTATGTAAGTGGTTTTTTTCTATTTTTATTTTTGGTCTAAAAATCGTAAAGTAGCATAAACAAAACTTACCATTGATTTTCCAGGCACTTATTTTCGCAACTCCGTCAGGGAACCTTTGCGTGCACCGTTGAAGATTTTGTGTAAAGAGCTTGAGCGATTGGACCCGTATCTACCCGAAGCTCCGACAAGTTTTCCCGATACCACCAAAGCAAAAAAGATCTTGACCAAGATGGGTACTGCCATTCCTGATAGTGCTCAACGTGATTTCAGTAGAACATTGTTGGAACCTTTCGTGTCGCCAGAATCTCTGAGAAAACAGCTCCTACTCAATAATTATAAACTGGTCATCAAATACTGTTCCGCATGGGGAGAGAGAACATCGTCCGAGGATTGTTTTGACAATTCCATGGCAAGCACAATGAGCGAGATGAATTTAAACGAACCTGTGGGAAATATGGGAGAGATGAGTTTGGACGACACTATGGAGCTTGATGATGATGTATTATTTTGTGGTTCGCAAGATTTGTTTTCATCGGAACATGATAAGCCGTTTGGTCAAGTCACAGTGTACCAGCCGGCTTATGGGTACGCCGAAATGCATTACAAGAAGTCGACAACATCTGTATATCCGACTGTGAGCGAGAAATTTTCTCCCTCTTTCAAGTGGTTAATGGAAGTTTGTGCACGGACGGGGGAAATGAAAGAAGCTACACTATACCTCGAGGTGATTCAAATCGAACGACTACTTCTGCATAAGGTACCCAACAGCCCTCTTAAAAGGAATGCGTACAACAATCTTCTTAAACATGTCTGGTGACATTTTTATTTTGAAATAAAAACAAAAAGACAAATTGGAATCGTATAAAACCACTTTCACTCTGGATTCAATGTCTCCTTCAGTTCTCCCGATTCTTGGAGTTCCTGCAACGGACGTGAGAATTATATTTCAAACCACCATCAGCAACCGAAAATGCATAACTTCTTAACTGAGATATGCAAATGTTTGGTGTGTTAATTCGAGCAATTTGTGGATAACTAACATCGGCTTTTCATTTGTTGCGCAAGAAGCTGACATCAGTTTGTGGACCACAAATTGCTTGAATTGTCACACCAAAAGTTGCGCGTGTCAGGAGGCCTTAAAAGTTACCTTGATAATATCTAGTCCACCAATCAGTTCACCTTTCACGTACACTTGTGGATACGTCGGCCAATTCGAGTAGGTTTTCAACTCTTGCCTCACAATTTCATCTTGCAGGATGTCAAAGGTGCCGTACTTCACCCTGCGCAATTTTTAGTTTTTACGTTCAAATTATTTCTAACACTGGCATAAGTTTGCCTACCAACGAAATTAATTTGCTCACTCTGTCTCGTTCAAAATTCCGACGAGGGTTTTGCTGAACCCGCAACGAGGTCCATCCGGTGAGCCTTTCATAAAAATCATGACAGGTGATTGGTTGATGAGTTTCTGTAATCTATTGGAATCGAACCAATTCAAAGTGTTATTCTATTGGTCATCTTATAAAAAAAATGTGTGTCGATTATAGAGATTATAACCTTTCTTTGATGTCCATTTTCTTAGGCAGCATTTCAGCTAGCTCTCCGTTTTCGTCCATTTCTTTGACGATGTCTAAACCGCCCAAAAGTTCTCCGTTGATGTAGAGCTGAGGATACGTTGGCCAGTTGGAGTAAGTTTTCAGACCTGTCATAAAAATACAAAACATTTTTATAGTTTATGGAACAGTCAACTTGATTCAATGGACTAATTGGATGTCCAATTGCAAATTGTCCGTGTTTTTCAGGGGATGTCTAAATAATAATCATGAACACAAAAATTCTAAAAAATCAAATTGTTGGTATATAAAATGGAGTTGGGTGGAATAACGGCTTAACTCAAGAAATGTAGTTTTGAGAAAAAGCACCTTCCAATTTAAGATTTAAGAGAAATTCCTGTCAACGGTCTATACAAGGAAAACGAACAGGTTTTGCAAAAATCTAACCAACTTTAGTTGACAAGCCTCAACGTACAGGCTAATTTTAAAATGCATTTACTGTTATTCCAAACTAGGAGTTCAGGTGACCCTCGTATAACGCAGTTTTGATTTAACGTGGTTCACAAATCGTAGCAATCCTTGTATAACACGGTACTTATACAGCGCGATTTCAATATATCCAGTGTTAAATCCGCATAATTTTTACAAGTAAAAGTTAAAAATGACAGGAACGTCCAAGAAATTTCAAGCGACAACAATAATAAAGAATATCGGTGGAAACTTAGTAGTGATGAAGTTTAAATGCGTTTTTTTGTGCATTCAAAAAATGTCATGTCAGTGAAAATTATTTTTCATTTTAACGAGTTTGCTTTTGTCTTTAGTTCGTTTTGTTTGTTGAACGAAATTTGCTGGAAACAAAAATCTATTGTAATTTAAAATCGTTTTTATTTTAAATTAAGTTTTGATTTTTTGCAAGATGATAAATAAGCATAAAAAGATGGTCATAAATATGTGTCACTTTGTCATAATCATAGGATCAGTTTGATTCCAAAAATCCTGGGGCCGTTCGTTTTTTAGTCAGTTTTTTGTCCTTAAACCCTTTAATCATTAGTTAATTTTAATGATTTTGCTTTTTAGTTGGTTAAAATGGTATGAAAAATTTAATACAAAATACAGTACAGAATATTTATTGTTGATTTGGTAGATAAAGTACTAACCACTATATTTTTAAAAAAAAATTCTGGAACATAACCCCGCATTTAGTATATGAACTGAGTCTCGCATAACACGATTTGTATAACACGACATTTTTTTGGAAGCTAACTACTGCGTTATACGAGGGTCACCTGTACCTTTTTTTCCTTCATATATCAGTATCTTTTCCATTGTTTTGTAAGTAAAGCGACAAAAAGAAAATCACAAAAATTTCAGATTTACAATAGTCGCGTTCCATATTCCTGCTCCAAAAAAGTCCGAAAGTGCAAATTATAGGCAACCCAATGTCTTTATGCTATAGTATAGAATGATCTAAAATGATTATGCACTAAATGGATATGCACTTTAAGGAATAGCGACTTAAGTGGATCTAACATCGTTTTTCTACCCAACTCATCAATTGCTGTGTACATGCTTTGGATAAAAAAAGAAACGTTTAAGCATTCTAAGATTGAGAACATGTCGTATTGACGAGATTAGTTTTACCTTGGCGTACTTTATCATCCGAGAGAATGTCGAACGTGCTGAAATTTGCATTGTGGTTTTTCAGGATTTCAATAATTGTTTTGCTGAAACCTACAAGAAGACACACAAGAGCTTGCAGTTATGTAGCAAGATTGCAAAAAACCGCATATTGCTCTATTAATTTGTTTGCTGCTCGAAATAAATTTACCGCATCGTGGAGCCGATGGGATTCCCTTCATGAACAACATACACTGGGCGCTGTTGATCAGCGATTTCAGCCGTTGGTTCAAATCCTAAAGGCAAAAGTTTCCTTTTATTTATACAGCACTAGTTTTTAAATGCAAACAAGGCTGTCATGAACATACTTCTTTTTCCGACTCGAATGCAATAACTGGCAGATCCGCGGAGGAGCCCGAATGTTCATTAATTTTTTTGTTGAGTTCGGGAGCATTGGCTCCATTGACCCTATCCACTTCTACTCCTCCCTAAAAATATACCCTGTTAGTAGTGTTTAATTTGGAAGAGATGCGAACTGTATCACTGTTCCTCGGCTATACCACGGATTTTACTGCTCCTTTGTAGAAATCAGTTATTGTGCAGTTGACTTATAATTCAGATTTCAACCTGAAATTGCAGGGTTTCCCGCAGTATACCGGGGAGCAGTGTATTTAAAATGGGGGGAAAATAATTATTTGAACAAACCACCACCTTGATTAAGATAAAAGTTGGCACAGCTATGATTTTGTACTTTTGGGAAAGGTGAGGAAGAGATTCAGCTTCGACTTGCACCGGCTGGATGGTTTGCCCCTTCTTGGGGTTTTTCAAAATTTCATCCACAACTTCATTCATTGCTTTACATTGAACAGCCCAAGGCGCCCAGAAGTGGACCAAAACCAAAACATTTTTCCTTCGTAAAGTAACAAAACAAATATTTGTTTATTATTAAAAATGTAAAACTATGAAACAATGTGATTATCATTCTTGTTAAAGTTTCATTTACTTTCCACACTCTTCTATAATCTTTTCAAAGTCAGGAATGCTTTCCACGATAACCTTACGACCTTCCATCTTGTTGGATGTCAACACAGAATAAAATAGGTTGGAATGGAGATGGTCAATTGCCGTAGTTTTCCAGAAAGATTATCCAGTGGATTATCGAACTAAAAAAAAAAGCTCGATTCTCGAGTCCATTCGACATCGAGATAGCTCAGATATTTTATATGGCGTTCACTTTGATCGCTTTAAGCGCAAAACCAGCCAATACAATCAATAGCGGGCACAGGGATTATGATGAGAAAGAAGACTTGGGCTACGTTTACTTTTGGACGCTTTTTTGCTAAAAACGCTCACAAACGTTTAATTCAGTGCGTGGCTCTGAAATAAATTAGCAAATACAGTTGATAACCAAACCACCATAGGTTCTATGCAAATTAAAAACTTATCGACTATCTTTGGATGTTAATAAGCGCTTTTAGCGAAAAAGCGTCCACAGTGAACTTGTGGTTTGTGGTTTGGCTCGATGCCAAGAGAGCTCCGCATTTGTTAAAAAACGTCACCGGGAAAAAAGATTTTGACATCACTATCACCTGCGACTCATTGGTTACGTTTATGTTGGACGCATTTTCGCTAAAAGTGCTCATAAACGTTCAAAGATAGTCGATAAGTCTGTTTAATTTACATAGAACCTACATTGGTTATCGACTATATTTGGACGTTTTTAGCAAAAAAGCTTCCAACGTGAACGTAACCATTTGCATCATCATCTTGTTGATTGGAAAATGTTTAATTTCAGTGTAAAATATCATTGTAAAATAGGATCATGTTTTTAAAATTAAATATTTTAATAAATATAAGCAATGAAACGTAAATATGAATAATATATTGAGCAATTACATATTGCATTGCTCTTCCTTTTCTCTTCTGGCATCGGTAATGGTGGATGTCTTTAGCCCGATTTTCCATCAGGGAATGTGACACCGGTTTTTTCCTCTCTTAGAGAAGGTAAATTAAATAATGATATTGAATTTTTGATGAAGTTTAGTTCATCGTAAATGTATATTCACAAATGGATACAGTAGCCAGTCGTTCATAATAGATGTTTCATTTGATTATGATGGGCTCACCACACGTTGCTATACAAATTATCGAAGTATTGCTCTGATAACCCTTCACGTAATCAAGGATCTCGGCTGCATAATCAGCCGAGATAGAATCTAGACAAACGATTTGTATGTTGTTTTTTTTAAAAAAACAACTACAACTCAGGTGAAACTTTATTTGAGGCCAAGGCCAAACTAGATTCATTCAGCAAAAC
>JAQIWH010006596.1:0-12633 GCA_034695005.1 Cryptops parisi
CTTAAATACAAGTACCAAGTACTGAAAATGTACTTAAAATGTACTTGTTACGTGTACTTAAGTACTCGGTATCCCTGGTTGTAATATTAATGAATACCTAATATCACATGAACGTGTAACTAACCAATTTAACTAAGCGAACTCCCGTCATGTTCAACTATAATATACCAAAACTTCATTTAATACGATGACATAATTTGACTTGCTATTCGAAAGATTTAAATGATGAGTTCAGGAAGTCCTTAATTTTTTAAAAAATTAGGTTCTTACGTGTTTTTTTGCAGTGGTGCAGTAATGAATGAACAAACAAGTTTTACCACTTTATGAGAATTTCTAATAAGCGATTTCCAGCTTGTACAAAGTTTGGGTGAAATTTAGCCTTCGCATAAATCAAAAATCTTTTGTTGTATATAATTGCTTGTTAGAAATAGAGCTTCGTTTTGCTAAAAAATTATGGCAGTACAAACTTTGTTTGACTAGCTTAAACATGATACGAATTAAGAGTTCTGTGCAGCACACAACTAAACCGACATATTTAAACTACAACTAAATTAACGTACTTGAAACTGAGTCTTTAGAACTTACCACCAAAATAATTGAATCTCTTTTGTCCAAAACATCAAAATAAACCTCTTTCATGGCTTCCAACGTATGATTTGTTGTCTTTGTTGCCTGTGAAAAAAATACAATAATATTACTTTTAGCATTTGTCATTTTCCTGCTGTCAGACAAGCTTGACGTTTAGTATACAGTAGTTGCATTACATCATATTTAACTAACTAGAAAAATGCCTTTACAAATTTGACGGTTGCCTAACATTTCGAATAGTTATTATGTATCATCAAATAACAAATAGCTGCTAAAACCTTTAAAACAAGATTACTTATTTAAAAACTCAAAAACCCGACTACGCATATAAGGCATATAGCGTTCGCCATATTGGTTTTCTATTAATAGCATATAGCTAGTGACACTTGATAGACTAAGACGAATCTATAGACAGCCCATTCATAAAAACCATCAAGTTGTTTAGCCTATAGGAGGGTCTAAAGATCAATTTATATATGGCATGTAACGACCGCCATATTGGTTTTCAACTGACAGCCTCTAGGAAGGTACCAAGCAGAATGGATAGATAACTTGTAGTAATCGCCATATTGGCATGTAGCTTCCGCCATATTGGTTTTTTGTTGACAAAATATATCCAGTTTCACTCGACAGACTAAGACAAATCCATAGACACCTCAATCACCAAAATCCACCAAGCCTGTAGGAAGTGAGAAATCAACAATGGATACATACATCCAAAAACATAACCTTTCTTTGCGAAGTCAGATAATTAGCAACTTACTGTATGAACTTTTAATGTATTATATATAGACCTTCAAATAATATGCACTAAAAACATGAAAAATATGCACTAAAAACCCTCGAAATGTGCACTAAAACATGAAAATATGCATGAAAAAGTCACAAAACTCCCCAAAATATGCAGTAAAAACATGAAAATATGCAAAAACATTTCTTGTTGCTAGGTGTCCTGCAAAAATTCAAAGCATTTTATTTTCAATTTTTTTAAATTTTATTTCCGTGTTGTAGAATTTGGAATTTTTGTTGCATGAAATTATAAATAACAATTAGAATCGATTAATCCTATACTATCCTACTAAATATAAATGTAAAAGTCCGTCTATATGTTTGTGACTCTACCACGCAAAAACTACTTATCCGATTGATTTTTTGTCAGCATACTAGAAATCCCAGATAACACTGTAAGTCAGTTTTATCCAGATTAAATGTACGCTTCAATAAGTAATCTCGGATAATCACGATATTCTTATATGTATCGCGCTGCGGGCAGCAGTGTGGAAAAGTGTGTTGCGCCTGTGCAACGTACCACGATAGTGTTATGTCAAGGCCTGCATGCGGTGGTTGGAGACAGCATCGGGTGCTAGCGAGAGTTTACAAAAACCCAAGATTTTTTATTCCTGTTTTAATTGTTTAATTATAAAACGACCACGAGCAAAGTCGCGGGTACAGCTAGTATAAAATAATAACGGTACTTTCCTGTTATAGCCAGGCCCAGTCTGATGTTGCTATTTGCTTGTACTTAAAATTATGGGTAATGGGTTCATTGTGCAGGTAAGGTTAGGAAAACAAAACAATATTATACGTTTAATACGTTTCATTGTTTTTCCTAACCTAACCTGCACAATAAACCTATAATTAAGTACAAGCAAATAGCAGCTGCCCAGCACCATGTCACTACCTATTTTAATTGTGCTAAGTTTAACATATTTTAAAAAACTAACACGCAGAAAAATATTCGTCGCCGACACAACGAAAACGCACCTCAAAAACGGTCAAAATACCAACTATTGTATTTGCGCAAAACTAATAGGTACGACAAAAAAATAAATAAACGAAACGTTTGACAGCGCTTTGTTGGCGAATGTCTTACAACAAAAGAAATGTGGTATGCGATAAATGGTGTAATTATCTTTTACCCAAGCAAAAAAAGTTGTTCTCTTTGTGTGTTCCCAAAGCATTCGCTTTGGGTAGATATACATAGACATACATTTTGGACTGTTAAATAAATAAATAAAAAATATATAACATTATATGTATCTACTTTTGACGGCGGCTTACTGTAATATAGGCTTACGATATAAAAATATAGGCGAATCAAACATGTTGCCACTACTTACAATATATCGAATACGTAATACATACGTACCAATTGGTAACAATTTTCTAAATCACCCTGTACATTGGAATTACTTTATCTTTTAGTAAGGATAAAAATGTTTCACAATTCACATTACCCCTTAGTTAAATAATACCAATTACCAACTGTATAAGCAGGTCTTACATTTACATTAAACCTAATTCCATTTTGAAACTAACCTCTTTAACACAAAAGTTAAAACTATATTCAGTATACAGTATTTACTTCTTACCGAACTAAAATCATATCCATAGCTTTCAAAATGAGATGCGTGGCAAACAACTTAATACCACAGACAGACCACGTGGAAAATTACAATAAAAATTAACTTTGTAGAACTTACGGCTATTGATGACGAACTGCCAACTTGCGCTAAGGAATCTATTCGGACTGGATGTTTTTGTTTACGGTGCATTTTCGGAGGTCTTCGTTTTGCTGATGAAAGAAGCGAATGGACGTTTTCTTGCAGATCATTTTCGTCTTTGTCGAGCGCTTTCATTTTCTCGGGTGTCATACACATCTTACTCAAACTCATTGTTATGAAAAAGTGAAGATTAATGGACGAAAACTACGTGTCGTCGAAATTGAAACTTGACTGAAGTTCACGTGATGAAACGTTTAACACGCGGTCGCGTTGGATGGGTTTGATGGGTTCGTGAACGTTGGGTTTATCGTCTGCTATGTGTAACTACGTCAACGAGTCGTTTGAATAATCAACAACGAATATGTGGTAACAAAAGCAAAGGTATAAGGAAACTCATCATACATACCTTTGGAACAAAGGGTTGTCACATGCCCTTGAGCAACTGTCACATGTTGGGGGTGAAGAATGCTTATCGAAACCTTAAAAACTATCAAGGAATTTATCAATTCTAAGGAAAAAAGAAACAACTTTTGCGTGAAAACCAGTATTTCCAACTTGGCGACTTTGTCGCACAGTCGCGTCACTGGTGACTTTGTCGCCAAATGTAACTATTTTTTCAGCTTTTCTGGCAACAATTTGCAAGTCACTAGCGATAAATTTAGCTACTTTTGCGTCTAAAAACATGTTGTGTTAAAATCGTGTTTTTTTTTAGAGATGTATGTTCAAAATATATATTTTTTAATTTACGACTTTTCGCTTAACAATTAGCGACATCTAGCTACTTTTTGCCTTTTTACGCCAGTTTTAGCTATGATAGATAAGTTATGAAACTTGAATGTTTTAAAACCCTTAAAATGGCACACCTGAATGCAAGGAACTAAAATTCAGCAAACATCATTTTTTTATACTTATTATACAGTAACAGTAGTACATAAAAAAATATATTTCAAAGATTTGTAACCCCCCCCCCCTATTTTTGTTTTGTTATGTATCTTTTTGGATACATTGCCAGGATTCGTCCAAAAAAAAATGTTTAACTCAAATTGTAAAAAAAAATAATTTTGGATTTCAGAAAAAAATTCACAATTATTTTTAATGCAAAAAATTGATTACAGATTCAAACACCGATCCAGTCTACAAACTAATTTTTAGCAATATAATTTGCTTCGTCTGTCTGTCTGTCACACTGAGATGGAGAAAATCGTAAAGATTTTTATTTTCCTCTTCATGAGATTCGAACCCGGGTTCAAATGCCAGTACCTTACCAACTGGGCCACTTGAACTCATACAACAGAACCTGTTTTTTTTATCACCTAAGAACTTTACCGTTATTTTTGACGGGCATACCGTTAGTATGTATCTAAAAGGATACATTGCCAGCTAGCTAGAAACATATTTCGAAATTTGAAGCGCGCCAAGGGCATTTATAATGTTCGTATCTTTTTTAGATACAAACCCGTTTAAGGGTTTTAAAAATAAATAGTAAAAAACTTTTCCTTATTTATAACTTGTGTGTTATAAGTTTCGGAATATTTGGAAAATTTAAATAAAAATGAAGATTAATTTTAAAAAATGTAAACGTCTTTTTTTTTATATATATAATTGCCATATTTTAATTTTTATAAAGAATGAATTTTTATAAAAATTAAAATATGGCAATTATATACAAAAAAGACGTTTACGTTTTTTTTTAAAAAAATCTACATTAAAAATATTTTTCAGGCTGGGGCGAAGCGGAAACCTTCAGTATCTGCCACTTTCTGACAATTGTTTTTTTTTTTTGCGCCGCGAATATTTGACAAAAATAATTCAAAATTTGCATGGACATAGTGTTCGTAGCTGACAAGGTTTTGGTAAAGTTAGAGGTTGCTAGGTTGTACCATTGTTGATATATCGGCGAAATTATTAATGCCCAAGAGGTATAAGAGGTGTGGCCTAAAACCATTCTGTGGACATGAGGAAGAGGAGGAGTTATTTTGATTGAAGTAAACGTCATTGGAAAACAAGTCATTGTTTTGCTGAGAAATGAGTAATCTTTAAAAACAGTTGCAGAATCAGTATATAATAGTCTTCCAGGATTAATAAATGACGTGTCTCGTAATGTCAGCATCAATTGTTGGCATAACGCCGACGCAACTTAAGAGTTCATTGTTGGCATAACGTAAGGCAAATTTAATTTACAACATTAACATCATGGTAGTAATAATAATACAACAATGAAATGGATAACGTAAGGCAAATTTAATTTAATTTACAACAATGAAATGCAAAACGTAAGGCAAATTTAAATTACAACAACGAACTGCATAAACATAAGCTGTAAGTAATCTAGACACCCCGTGGTTACCATACCGACCACGGGGGTTAAGTTCTAGTTAATAATATTAATAAACATCTTAAGTTTATTAAGTTGCGTCAGCGTTATTTACATATTACATGTTAGTCACGGTAGTACAACAATGATATGCATAGCGTAACGCAAATTTGATTTGATTTACAACAATGAAATATCAACCACGGGGTAAATACAAATTACAATGATGATAAACATAAGTTGCATAAACATTACTGCATAAGCATAAGTTGTAAGTAATATAGACACCCCGTGTTTACCATACCAACCACGGGGGTTAAGTTCTAGTATGCATAATGTTATGCATATGTACAATATGTATAATATACTGTGCACTATATGTATGTATGTTCATTTACAACAATATAAAACGAACATGTAGTTCAGAGCATCCGCAATACCCCCAACTTAAAAACAAAACAAATTTTCACGTGCCAATAGCTCCGAATTGACACGTTGATTCCTCAAATTTGATAGATTCAATTGTTACAAGGGAGTAATTTGTGCACCAAATTTCAAGTCCCTACGACACATGGAGCCTGATTAAAAATGACGTCCACGATTTGAAACTTTGAAACTTTTTGAAAACGTTTTTTTCACGTTTTTTTACAATTTTTTTTTACGTTGCGATATTTCAATGTTGTGTTTATATTTTGATTAATTTTGTGTCATTTAGTGTTTTTATTTTATATTTTATCTTGACCCGTTGTATCGTTTCACAATAAATAAAATAAAAATAAAAATTGTTCAAAACGCCAGGCCAAATTAAAAAAAATTTAAAAAAGTTGTAAAAACCAATTAGTTAACAGCATTTATTAACTGTATGTAATTATCAAACATATTGGACATAACCCAAAGTTTAGTATTAATTGTAGTGTAATTACAAAAGACTATTAAACTATAGGATTTTAAAAATTGTGTTTATGTGGTCCAGCCTGAACACATTTATTTACAGTGCAACAAGTTTAGAGCCCAATGTGAGACCACATTTTTTAAAGTACGGTACCCCCTTCCACCATAACAGCCAACTGGCATAAAATAGCGTTAAAAAGTGCTAAATAAACAGTGCTAAGAACAAAGGATTGCGGTACAGTACGCTTATTAGTAACGTTGTCAAATGACTTTTTCATATAAATAAGCATTAGTTCAAAAAACCTAAGCAGTAATCAGATTTCAAACAGCCTTCATAAATGTAAGACCTTCAAGTAATGTCACTTTGTCCTAATGGTCATTTTGCAAAGAATTGCTTCATATTCAGCAATGCATAAAGGAATCATTGTTTAGCAACCATATTGCTCAGTTATTAAAATTTGGTTGCAATGTGCAACTTGCACACCAATATTATCAAATGTGAAACTGTTCTGCTTGAATTCACTCCTTTGATTACCAAATGAAATGCTACGCATGAAGGGTTAGCAATTCCGTAAAAGAATGTTTTTCAGGCACAAATATCTAATGGGTTAATTCCACAGCGTTTGTGTATCTGCAGTACATAGATGCGGTGCATACTTTATACAGGGTGCCGTTAAAGTCACTATTTGGTGAAATAAGACAAAATCTAAATAACTGTTTGAATGTCAAGATTGCATGTTTGTAGTACTCATAATACAAACAAGTACATTAAAAATTCTTTGTAAGCATACTCTTTATATACTGTGCAAATTATATATCATGCAAATTTCGATTAACGCAAATTTAAATTTATACCATTCTTGATGAAGTCGCTATTTGATTTATGCGAGCAATTTCATTTTTTGATTTCTGCAAGTTTTGATTTATTCATTTATATATGTGATTTTTTTTTACATTGGACTTAAGCGGTTTTTGATTTATGCGAAAAACTTAAAAGTTTCTCGTTTTATGAGTTTTTTTGGTACATAGTATAGTCTCATAAACGACTGTAGCTGGCAGTATACGTTTAATTCTCAGCTCGCTTACTCAACTCACTTACAGACTCACTCACAAGTGAAGCTAATCTAAAAAGCATAAACATGAATGAAAAAAAAATTATAACAAATCCACATAGTTAGAAACTTTATTACACGTGCATGATCGGTGCCTCTATCACCCTCTATCCAGTCAGTTACATTGCAAAACACATTTAGAAACATTTCAAGGGTTGTTAATAAAAAAAATGTTTGATAATAAATTATGCTAAGTTGTGGGTACAATGTAGAAGATTTACAGTATATTTTTGAGTAAGCGTATAAAAATTTCTGGAATTTGCTTTTATTTCACCAAATAGTGACTTTAGGAACACCCTGTATTATATGCTAAGCATGCTGAGCCGTAAGTTGAAAGTGAACAAACTAGTGAAGCTCTGACATCAATTGAATTAAGAAGTTAAAGCACGATAAAGTCAAAAAACATTTTCACTACGCGAGATGCAGAAAATATTTAAATAACGTATCACTTCTAAGTATAAAAGTGTCTTTGAATTATTAACATTTGTCGTTGGAATTACAGGCAGTTTATATCATTCGTTTAAGGAAGACAATTGAATTGAAATGACAAGTTGTTCTAAAAGGAAAAAGGAAAAAATTCACTTTTAACATTAAACTATGTACTTGGAAGTACTGTACTGTAATAAGGGAATCTATATTAATCTTTACAACAGGGAAAAAAATCTTCAAAGAAAAATGCTACGCAATCAATGTTTGTAAAGAATTGTGAAATCTGTCAATTCAACAGCCTATACAAATTTGAAGTGTAGTTTTTTTAAACATATAGTACATTATTGTATACAAAACGTGCAAATCACTTTTTGAAATATCAGTATTTACTAAGGACTTTCCGTCTTTTGATATGTAACATGCCCTAAGACCCATGAAATAACACACGGTGGTTTTTCCAGTTGAGATTGAAATCTACGTATGGTACATCAATCAAGTTTAAATTAAACATGTCACAGTATAAAGTGAATAAAAAATAATTATACTGTATATTTTGTTGTCAAAAATGAAACGATTTTATTTTTAAGTGTGAATCAAACCACACAATACGGTAAATTGAATTTACTATAACTTAAATGTAAAATACTAATACACCTGTATACTACAAGCAGAAAATTCTTTCTTAGAGTAGAAATGCATAATACAACACAATCACACAATAACATAACAAGCATAACAATTATTGAGTATTTGTTGATCAGTTACACAGCAATAAACACATTATTGCTGTGTAACTGATTATGCACTTACACCGTATTTACACGTGTATATTAAGTTAACATTTGTAACATCCAACTAAATATCAATAAAAAGTGATTGAATTAGCCAACACCTATTACAGTATATCTAATGTCACAACTCCCAATGTACAGTGAGTACATTTGCACGAACCTGGCATGCACCAATTCGCATGAATGGGGGCCGTAATAATTTTAAGTCGTGAACTTGTAAACACTAACATTCTTATGAAATTCATATACAAGTGGTAGTAAGTGAAATTGTGGCTATATTTTTTTTTTTTTTAAATTACTGGACTGTACATGTTTAAAGTACATGAAAAATAGGCATATTACATTGAAATGAAATGTTACGAGGTATTGTACTAGACAATACAATTAGCTAGAAAACTGATACACTGCTTCTACTGCAACAATAATGTTATTATAGCCTTTGAATACGGTTGTGAACAAATGCTTGTAGGATATACAAATAATGTAGGTAGCTCTCGCATAGTCAAATCTATGCAATGATCAGACTTAACAGCATATAGATTGAAGGACCTGATGTGAAAGGGTGTTAAGTAACATTTTTACAAATTCGAGGAAAACGCGTTTAAAGATCAGAACTTGCCTTGCTGTCTATGGGTTATTTTACACTAATATTTTTGCACATATCGTCGTTTTGTTCCAAATTTTGCGTTAGGAAGGTAGAATTGCACCTAACACAGTCGAAAACGGTTTTAGGTCATTTTTGACAAAAATGTTAACGCCCTTTTACATCAGGTCTTCAATTAAATCAATGAAAGTAATAAGTAACTAAATCATCACACCTGGTTTGACCACGTCAGATATTTTTTTTGGGACTACTTGAAGGAAAGAGTCTACGCTAACAAGCTAAACATTCGCAACAAAATTTAACAAATCACCTCGTGAATGTGCTTAAATGTAATGAAAAATGTGGTCGAAAGAACCCATATTTGCAACGCAACCAGAAGCGGCCACATAACCGATATCAAACTTCATATATTCGTTGAATGAATGGTACATAAAGAAAAAGCATATTTAAAATGTCCAGTTCAAAACTTATTCAAAAACAAAACGGTATCCTTACATAAAAAAAAACACCCTGTACATTATTTTTTATTTGGATTAAAGCAGACTAACATCCAATAGGTACATAATGAATAAAATGAAAGATGTTTATACAGTTCTTTATCAAAGGTACAAAGAGGTTTTTTTTCAATAGGAGATGTTGCGGATACAAATTTCCTTAAACGATAAGAGAGGAGATTCCACGCCTGATATGTGTTATAAGGATACTTAGATTTAACTTTTAGTTCATCACTGTGTGTGAATTGGAATTTGCATTATTTACATTACATAAAAAAATAAATATGAAATATTTACTGAAATTTTATATTGTATTTTTTAGAGTAATCTAAACTGGTATCTATACTCATAAACACGTTTGGGATGGGTAAGTTAAAAACAGCATTAAAAATTCCATATATCTTAACGATAAAACCTAAACTTCGCCCAAAACCCTGCTCTCAGCCTAAAGGTTACCGAAATGTATATATACTGTATATATTTGTAGAGTTATAAATCATATCTCTGCATAGTTATAATTTTGGTTCACTGCATACAGTAATTACCGTTATATACTTTTATGCAGTGCTTACCTATAAAATGTCAGGTTTGTCGTTTGTCCGATTTCTGAACAAGATCCAGAACTCACCATCATGATTGTCAAAATGCTCCAATTGTTGTAATTTGCATAATGGCTTCTGTTTCGATATCTCCAGTCGGAAATAAATGTTGTTTATATTTAAAATTTTAATTCTAACATTTCATATTGAATCTTAAATCATGAAACTTTAAAATAAAAAAAAAAAATATGGAATATTTTGCAAAGGATTTCTTTCTTTGCATTTCCAGACAAGCACAAAAAAAATAGTAAATAATAATGCAGTATTCACTGTAACAATATTAAAGCGACTTAACTTTGTAACTATCATGTAATAAAATTGTATTGTAATTCTGGTGCAATGTAAAATAAACCATGCAATTCATGAATGTTAAATAAACCATGTAATTCTAATGAAAGAACTTCATAAATAAAAGTCAATAATTAAAAATTGCAATTTTCAACGTCCTTATTTTTAGATAGGGGTAATTTGTAATTTATTTACCATCCAAAAATATGATCTAAAAAGAAACACTATTTCAAGCGTCTAAAATATACCTCATAAAAATGGAAATATTTTCTAAAAACATGGAATATGCTCTTAAATTTGTTGATTAAATACAAGAAACCGATATAAAAAAGATACAAAATTATATGAAAAACTCAAAATAAATAAAAATTTCACCTGAGGAAATGGTAGTAACAAGTATCAATAAAAAACCAATATTTTCAACTAAAAAAAAAATTAATTGTGATGATCACAAAGTCAACTACAACTAAAACGTTTTGTGGATTCTAAAATCAAAGAAAGTTCAAACAAATCAAGATTTTGGTTGCAACGAATGACAAACATTTAATTCTTTGACAGTAATAGGACACTCTTGTACATTGAGTAACTTTGTTCGACATCAACAGAAGCTTAATTGAAATGGCAGTGCTTCGTTAATAGTACACATATTTGTTTATTGTTGCATTATCCGTGGATCCTTCAGCTAAACATGCCAAAATTTGATTCACAACGAACCGTCAGGTTCCGAGCCGTGTGCGCGAACAGTTCGTCAGGAGTGCGCGAACATTTGTAACTGGAGTGTCTTCACCAGCAAAAACATTTTGTACGCGAACTGTGCGGCACTTGTGCCGCACAGCATGCGTTATTCCGACCTGTACACGAGGCGGCACAACACCATCGTAGCCCGTGTCAGGAAGGCAGCGTCATCGCGTTTTACGGTGATCGCTGATAACGTAGCAGTGGCAGGCCCATGCGGCACTTGTGCCGCACTCCGGTGGATCTGCATCTTAAGAGCAACAAATGTCAAGTTATGTTGGTTTTTGACAGTTTGTGGTTTTCTTTGCCAGTATAGTGACTGGTTAGTGAGTCGGAGACTTGGATTCCACTATTATTTGGTTTAACATTTTCATCAAAATGCAATTATTCTGCAATGCAAAAAACATTAGGGTGAATTCTTCATTTGCAAAACCATCATAACTGCAATTTTGGGGTAAACGGTCGTTTTTTTTTTAACCTTTGACAAAGACGAACATATTGTCCAAGTTTGCAAGCGTTTCTCGGTTTCCGCGGATCCCAAACTCTACGTGACACTGAATACTCTTGAGTGAAGTTAAGGTTATCGAGTGGTTTAACAACCACAATGTCGGCTTAACTTGCATTTTCGGAAACATACGAAGCAGGCATTCGCACTTCATAAATGTCTTGCACGGAAAGAATAGTCTGATCCTTGAAACCCATCTGCCCAAAAATTCTAGAAAATTTGACTAATCTTTACGAAGGGTGTGATTCTGGCAATGAAACGTCGCTCAACTTCAGGACTGCAATCTCTTGTGGGATGTTGCCTGAATCTATTTTGTTCCAATATGTAGTCGATGCCAAATGTTTGTTTTCGTGATAAATGTGTTTTACAGTGTTAACAGGTGTGCAGAGATCTAATGGCGAATATGATGGAATTTCTCCCGACTACAAACGAGCCGTAGTTGATTGTTTCGGGTAAAGACGTTGGTGGCAAATGACGCAAAAGCTGCTGGCAAAAGTAATATTTATTTATTAAATGCGTTTGGAACGAACAAGAATGACACAAACAATACAACACTAAAAAAAAAGAAAAATAAGCTTAAAGACAAATATTTGATAAAATAAAAAGATTTTAAACCTGATTTAACCCTCAACTACTATAAATCGTGTTCTCAAGGTCCATAACCACTATGGTGGGATTATTTATGACCCCAGATTTAGGCAAGCAGCAAACTAGCATTCAATTGCTCAATATTACCTCAATTTGTTGAATGATCATACATTTTGAATCATCAAAAAGGG
>JAQIWH010006597.1:0-12630 GCA_034695005.1 Cryptops parisi
CCAGATTTTTTTCTCGACGTCTAATACTACCAATCTATCACAACGCCGCGTCTGTAACGCAGCTAGACGCATGAGTACAATGCAACCTATACTTTACTTCACCACCTACCTTACCACAGTACCGGATGCTCGGTACCTGGCAATTCATAGCTTGTTTCCCTGCCGACTGCCTCTCCTGCATTCTCAAATTTCAAACACAGTTCGTTCTAGGAACTTTCAAGTTATTCGACTTTTGAGTTAAATTTCCCCATAAGAAATCATGTCCCTTTTTACGTGGAATGATCCTTAGCCAGGCGCGTGTACAGGCCTCCAGTTTGGAGAGGGTCACACACCACAGTAATTATCGATACTTGATATAAATACCTCTTTCATCGATACATATGAACATAAACCATTTGTAATATAAAGAAATTACAAAAAAAAATATTCTAATTTTTGATTAGATTTGAAAAACTTGTACATTTTCTGAATTTTACCAAACCTTTTTACGTCGAGTTTTATTTATCAAGTAGCTTTAGAGGGGTCATGACCCCCATGATCATCCCCTGTATACGCGCATGCCCTTAGCCTTAATAACAACGCTCACGCGAAACCAAGGGATACATGATTAGTTTTACGTTCATTAATCTGTAATATTGTCTTTAGGTTGGTCTACTTGTTTGGGAACACCAGTATTGCATCAATTGTTAATTATATATAATGATTCCTTATCACCTCGACCGTACAGAAACAATCATTATAAAAATGGCAGTCGCATTCTGCCATTGCCGTCTAATCACATGGACACTGTAGCTAGCATATTCTCTAGTCACACGGACATTGACCATTAATCGAACTCGGTGTCTGTATCCCGAGATCCTTGTCACTAGGCTTAGATGAAAACAAAGGATTGTTTGCTACTTTTTTAAACCTATCAACAATAAACAGTAGGTACGGTAGTTAGCCGCTTCGAGTCGTTTTTGCAATTGCTTTACGTTTACTCGGCAGTAAAAATTCTGTTTAGTGTTGGCTGTTGGCGTGCCACTCGATTGGCTGAAACGTTTTAACATTGCGGAAGATTCTGTCCTTACCTTAACGACGCAAGAGCTGGGCTGGGCTGGGCTGAACTGGACATAGGCAAACAAAAGGAGAAACAAATCAACGGCTTACCTACAAGTAAATAAAAAAACAAAAGTCCATTAGTTTAGCTGAATTTGGACAAAATACTCGAGCTAAGCATTTAGAAATTAACTACCAAAAGATTGTTGCCAGTGCGGCGAGTGTCCTTAACATTGTATTGTATTGCGGATTGTGGAGAACCCACAACACGCGCACGTCATGACTTTTGTCAGTTGATACAATTTGGTCACAGTAGTAACTACTTTAAAATTAAGTGCATGAGAACTCCACCCCTCCCCCGTACGCTGAGAGTATAATTGATAGCTGTATAATGTATTTTTTATTTCACAATCCTTATTCCATATAAAATAATAATGTATAACGTTCACAGACAAGCTGCATTTACTAAACACTTGCGCCTTTATTTTTATGCGTGCTGAAAATGTTTTAATCCTGCTACTACTGCGCAAGGTTCACCATTTGGTTCCTAGGATATCGGTAACGAAAGCAACCTGACCCACTGGTCCAATCTAACTGCACCTCCACTGGTGCAGATCGGCAGTCCAGAGAAGGTGGTGTGGGTATATACTTTCAAAATGAAATAGATACTACACAGGAAATTGTTACCAATAGTCAAATTGGCATGGAAATTTTATCAATGATTATCGTGTCGTTCCACGTCAAAATTCGAATAGTGTGTGTATATCGTACTTCTCGCTGTGCGATAAAGAATTGTAATAATTCAATTGCACAGATTTTAGATGATAAGTGTCTGAATATAGTTTTAGGTGATTTTAACCATAATATGATGATAAACAACTCAATTGTTAGTTTTATGAATGACATGAACCTGAAACCAGTTGTTGAATTGCCAACAAGAGTGGCAATTCAAACCCTTAATTTCTAAAGAACTAGTGACTATACAACCCAGTTATACAAAACTTAACTGGCATATATTTAGACAGTTCCTTTCTCATATCAACTTTGACAAGTTCATAGGAGATGATCCAGCCCTTATGGTTAAAAAATGAACCATGGTCATTCATTCCGCTTTAATATATGCGGGTCTCAAATGGGTCACCCCAACAAAGTTTTCAAGATGCAGCTGGTGGATGTCACCAGGATGTCAAGAATGCTTTTCAAGAAAATAAAAATAGCTATGATGAATTCAAAGATAATAAGATAACTAATGACCAACTTACTATTCAAAAATACAAAATACAAAATGGCGGTCTGTTTAGCAAAACGAAAACTAGTTCTCTCACATGTCAAAGATAGGAGAAAAATTTTGTAGAACCTGGTTAAAAATGAGACGAGAGTCAGGAATATTTCTCTGAGCCCAAGTGATTATAAAGAGTTCTTGCAATGTTGTGACAATCCTCTAAATGTCGTTAAGACCCCATCCTTGATGTCGACAAATTGGCAAAATAAGCGCAAATTCACAGGTATTGAAAAAATTACTCATCATTAATTTCTCCAAAGAACAACATACTTTGCTCCAGGATTTAATTACCAACATAGTGCTAAAACATTTAACTACAGAAGCGGTAAAATTTCTAGTTCAATTAACTAATCTTATTATTACTACCAATATTTATCCTGCACAGCTCAAGAGTGCAATAATTAAACCTACAAGTATGTATAAAGGGGAACAGTCTAAAAGCCTAGAGAATTTTCGCCCACTTACTATTTTATCTCCTGTCAGCAAAATAATAGATACCTGTCTTTTTAAAAACTTGAGAAAATACTTGGTTAATCGGATCCCGAAAAACCAATATGGTGGACTACACGGAGTGAGCACTACTTCATCGTTAGCCATTTTATGTAACAGTTTGCTTTGTTTACCTTTTATTATGTCGTCATGTGAGATTTTTAACACCATTATTATTAACTTTTTTGCTTTGTTTATTTTATTTATTTATTTTATTATCTTGCGTCCCAAACAAAGGGACAAACGGTACAATGGAAGGGATAGATATAACAACAAAATTATCTAGCCACAGGATAAAACAATAGGTTAAAAGACATCAGAGTGGATGATAAAATGGTACCTTTTTTTTCTAAGTGCTTGC
Organism: Cryptops parisi; assembly: GCA_034695005.1. Taxonomy (NCBI): domain Eukaryota; kingdom Metazoa; phylum Arthropoda; class Chilopoda; order Scolopendromorpha; family Cryptopidae; genus Cryptops; species Cryptops parisi. Next base: position 3,171 of record JAQIWH010006597.1, read on the forward strand.
AGCTGTTGGTGCATTGATCATTTGTGCACTCTATTGGGAGATTGGGGGCTTTATCTTTTATTGTGTTGTGTTGTACGTACCTTTTATCCCTGATGGGATGCATTCTTAAATAAATAAATAAATAAATATATAAATGTCAAATTTGACGGGATATTTTCTGTATATAATAAACATGTATTCTATCTGGAAATATTAATTAAAAATCTGATTGACATGTATCTTTGTTGACCTTTTTTGCTCTCTGTCCTGTAATTTTTTTAATGTTTTTAAATCTTTTGCCTTGTCTCATAACTTCGCCACCTTGCACACGTTTATAACATGTTATACACAGTGTCATTTGTTTGTTTGTTTGTTTGTATTTTAATTTATTATTTCTAGTGACTTTTTCTGAGGTTATAATAAACAAAAAAGTTTCTCACACCACACGTTTCATCAGTCAGTTGCTATTGGGTGATACTGGATGCATAAGAGCGACTCGAAATGCTAGGCATCCGTCAACTGTGACGGAGTATTATCTAGTACATAATACACGGTGGTGCAAAAGTCACGAAGGGGTTAAAACTATTTATTTATTTATTTTATTCTGATGCGTCCCAAAGAAAAAAATTTTTTTTTTTTTATAGATGATGATATACACAGAAATAGTTACAAAATCATGTCAAGTAAAACAAGAAGAACATGACGAAAAGAAAGTGAAAAGGCATACTTAATACTTATCTGCGTTGAGAATGTGAATCTGTAATTAATTTGTTTTTAAAATTAAAGCTGTGTACTTTATCATTTTATTAATTAACTTTTCATGTAATCATTTTATAATTGTTTATAATTTGTTTTTTAATTTTCAGTATTTTTTACTGTCACAGTATTTGTCTCTTAATATTCCATGTTTGTTGTTTTGTCTCTTTAATCTTTCCGGATGCTGCCAATAAATAAATAAATAAAATAAAAAAACTTTATTATTTTTTCTTTCCAGAACGTTTAGAATGCATCTTGAAGATTTATTATGAAAAGTTACAGCGAACGAGTTTTATTTTGAACATCATCATCATCACTCAATAATAAAGACCCAGCGACCAAATTGCCGTCATTTTAATGTGCGAAATCCGCCCTCTGGTCGTTGGTTCACGCTTTCAGCCAGCAGTAAGGTGGAGTGAGTGATCTTCCAAGATCACGGGATGTCCGAAACGATGCGACTCTTCAACGCGTCGTGGAAACTGTTTTCAAGAATCCCGTTGTTAGTTTCAGGTCTTCCGCTAATTGCACTTTGTATGGAAACGTTCGAAAATCGTCTCTGGATGTTTTTATCAATGACTTGCCAGAGATTTCCAGCTCAGAATAAAAGGTTGATATTTAGGAATTTTTTGCAACTGTTGCAGGCGTCACTCTTCACCGTGTTGAGGAAAGTGTTGCAGTGTAGCACTCTCCTCAGCACGCTGAAGCGTCACATCATGTCGGACAGGCGTCTTTCGGATCTTGAGAGATGACTCACTCCATGTTGATCGCACTAAGCGATCATTTCAGAGAGCAGATTTTTCAATTTAAAATGACAATAGGGGTTCGTTGAGTCGATATTACTGAACGATAAGTTCAAAACAAAACTGTTTAATTATAGTTTACGGTAACATTCCAAAATAAATCTCCCAAATGTACTCTAACCGTCCTGAAAAGAAAAACGTAAACACAAAGAAATAATAAATAGTTCCGACCCCTTTGCGACTTTTGTGATTGTCACACCCCTGTGTCTAAATTTATATAAATGCGGTTTTCGGTTATTAGAGGACGTACTCAATTGGTTCGAATAATGATGTAACGAATGGTTGGGTTTAACAACCATGCTTGGAAGCTCTTTTAACTTATAATACCATAGCATTCTCTTCACCGTCAAAAGTTTTGAGTTTGACACTTTTGAGAAATTGAAACATATTTAACCAAATAAAATCCTTAATAACTTGTTATATTTGGACTCAACTGCCCAGCATGAGACCACACAACTATTCCAAATGCCAAAATTGATGAAATTTTTGTTACTGAATTTCATTTAAGCAATCCATGGAATCATAGACAGAACATTTGAGAACAAATAAAAAACTACATAAAACTAACAACAAGATAACAATTTCTTAAAAGCTTGTCTAAATCTATGAATAAAGTTTTTTTTTTCTCCTTATTACTAAGAATGGTTTTTAGCCGCTTAAACAGAAATATTTTATTTCTTAATTTGATAATGATATTCTCAATAAGTTATCCGAAAGTCATTTTTTCATCAAAAGTGAACCCAAGTGAAAGTATTGTAATATCTTCATTCGACTGACACTCAGAATTGAATTTTTAAGGTTACAAACCAATTTGATAAGGTATAATATGCCGCCCCGTATGTATAAGGAAACTTGCTAATTGCTACCAATCAAAGTAGGATCATGTAGAATCTACCAATCTTTTAAAGGTGACTATAAAAAAGTTTAACAAAGACTTGTTTACATTTGTTAATCTGAATGTTTAATCTTTTGCACTTGTTTTCTTTGTTAGTTTTTCATATTTAATCTGTCATTATTAGTTTTTTTTTGTGACCTCTTTGGGTCGAGATGTACGTAATTGAATAAATGAATGAATAAATAAATAAATAAATAGACTCGTAAAACGCGATAACAAAGTTTGAATTTGTGTTTGTACGACCAGTATTGCTTTGCTTCGCTTGTATTGATGTGTGTGTGTGTGTACGTCGGATAGAAAAAAATGGAGCGCGAACGGTGACAATGATGGACATCACACGAACAACCGATTCTCGTTCCCAAGTGTTAAAACAAAATTCCTTTTCTTTTTCAGGATTTGATTTTTGTTGTCGTTGTGGACGTTGTACCCTCGCTCGACCCCGACCGAGTCTCCCTGATTCGATTCCCCACGAATCGAACTAACTGTCGCCATCACCGATCTTTTCGATCAACGCGCTTCCGCTCCAACTCGTAGATGATGAAAGTGACGCGATAACTCCATCCTTTTTCTCAATTGGATGTGATGATGGTGAAGTAGATGATGACCATCACGATCAAATGATTAGCTTAGTTCCTCGTTCCCAACGACAGGTAGGCCTACCATGATAGAAACCACAGCGATAAACAATTAATCGAAATCCCTGAAAAAAAGTTCACTCTTAACAGAAAATTTCCAGTCAATCAATAGCTTCCTACGATGGAACACATTACCCTGTATGTTAATACGTAAAACTGCACTGAATTTACGAGACAGAAGAAACTTTTTACTCACATTAATTTTTGCAACTGACAATGTTGCATTTATTGATATCTACTTCAGATGCCTCCTTACATTTTACTCATCTCGTATGTACTTATTGAATTAATGGTATGGAATGATATGCCATATAGATTACGCAAATTGGCTTTAATTCGGAATTAAAATGTCAAAAATAGTTACAAACATTTTGATCATTTATTGTTTCAGCATGTCAACTTTTCTTAATGTGCTTGTTGTGAATTTGTGTCTCTTTTTTAGGTGATTTTGTAATTTTAATTGTCGAAAGATTGTATAGTTTTATTAATCATGGTGCATGAATTTGGTCCTTGAGGACTGTTTAAATAAAAATAAAAAATAAAATAAGAATTAACCCTTCATTGTAAATATGCATTGTTTCATCTTGTCTTAACCATTCTCTGTTTTTAAAACCAAACATTGTATTTTGATTCAGTTAGGATCGTATAACAATAATAAAAAAAAGAGAAAAATAACATCAATTCTCGATTATATTGGTGGGTCAAAAAAAAACAGTTGTTCTAAATTATCATAAACTACGTAGCTTTCTGCCCGTCCAGTAACAATGGTCTAGGAGTAAACCTCGACGGAACTAATTCAATAATATTCTGGTGCACTTGGATTTGGTATACTCATCTTTATTTACATCAACCCCGTGGTTGTTATGGTAACCACATGGAATTTAGAGGTAGATATTTAGTTTCGAGAGACGCACCAACTGCCCAAAGACTTGTCAAATGGCGCCCATAGAAACATACAACAACCGCATAATCGATAGGTTGGTCAAGACTCGACAGGAACCAAGAACCTAAAAACACGAGGGTGGAGTCTAGACGTAACTGTTGCATCTCAACAATGAGAATGGAAATTTTTTTCTGGTTATGCAGTTCGTTGTGTTAACTGGTGTTGACTGACTACATTCGGTGAGCGTAGCCAGGATTACCTCCCACGTGAATACTTTTCCACATCTGTGTTTGTATAACGCTCGTTGCCGTTAATAAGGCTTTGCTATTTAATCACAACAATGAAATGCTAGAATGTAAACTCAACCTAGATGTTAAAACTTGCCGTCATTGTTGACGGGCATACTGCTACTTGTAGGTGACCGTGCTACAGCACGTAGAGATATTGCTCTCATTCACGGTGTTGTGTGTTTTGACTTGTTGTTATGAAGACATTTTTACACGGGCTAACAGAGCGAGAGAGAGAGAGAGCCGACTTGCCTTTTATCTCGTTTAATACGCTGTGCCCACCGAATGTCTGCCTCTCTGGTTCGTAAGAACCTTAACCTCGTTCTAATCGTACTAAAAGGGTTTATAGCATCCCTCTTTGAGTGGAACGTTCGAGGTTATTATTCTACGAAGATATCTTTCCTCCAAGTGCACTCCACTCCTGCAGATGCAGGTCCGTACACGGATTGCACAAATTGCCCGAAACTGGATGCAGTGACGACGACGGCGTCTCATGATCAATTGTGCTCCTTTGATAGAGGAAAATAACACGACTCGTTGTCCATCTTCCAAACCACAGGTCATAGGCCATCATTATTTGGTATGAATTTCCACGATCGTCGCATTGGCATTTCTTCTCTTTTTTCCATCTTTACTGCTGCCTATAAAACGAATCTTGGTCTTTAGGATGGCGTACGTCGCCCCCAGCGCCACGACATACTGCTGCTGCTGCTGGTGCTGCTGCTGCTACTGCTACTCGTTCCCATGTTGTCGTCGTCGGCGGCTGAGCTGCGTTCGACGCGTTACCAAGGCTACTCCCCCGCCACGACGCGATGGTCGCATCCGGCGGAGAGCGCGCTCTCGCTGTGGCGCGACGCAGTTGTCGGCTCGCTGCCGCCGCCGCCGCCGCTGCCAGGGAGTGATCCTATGTTCGTTGCCTCGTCGGTGTCGGTCGTGGCCGTCGGCAGCACGAGCGATGCCTCCTCGCCGAGGCGGAGGAGGAGCCGTCGTCGCTGCCGCCGTCGTGAGGTCGTGGCGCCTTTGCTCCCCCGTTGCCTACGCTCGTGGTCGCCACCGCCGCCGCTTGTGAGTGAGTGAGTGAGTGAGTGTGGTGCCCTTTCGACTGCTCGCCTCTCGGTTCTCTGGATTTGGAATGCGGCCGGTCGGCTCCACTTACCCCGGCTAAACTTGGATACTACTTTTGGGATTAAATCCATCCTGTCGCAACACTGGCGTCGACTCCATCACCACGGTCGTGCGGGTAAGTGAGACGGGCCACTTGTTTCTTGCTTCATTTGGTTTTTCGGAGTGAACCCTTTCTTCTCGTTTCCCACTCGGCAACTTGCGCTCGTCTATTTTCGCAGCGCGAGAAATCAAGGTCGGCCAAGTAGGGCTGCGATTAACGCACGAAAAGAGACGCGGCGGCGAGAAGAGTGAGATAAAGACGACGACGACGACGACGACAAGGATAAAGCGGACTAATAAGGATGATGGCTGCTGAGTCGTCTTCCGTTTCTTCGCCGTCTCCTCAACGATAGCCGCTGCTGGAATCCTCTCGCACTCACCGAGTATCCGTTGCCGAGCGTTTCTGTTTAACACAACTATCCCCAGCGAAAAAAATAATAAACGCACGCGTATACCGCCGAGTGGAGGAAAAAAGCGCTCACTCCTTGTCGTTTAGGTAGCGATCTCAGTAGCGGCAACGTACGTACATTTGTTAACAGTTCGGGTTGAGCCGTGCTACTTGTTCGGCGAAAGACGATACGTCATAGAGATAAATGTTTCAATACCCGAATCTAATTTCTGTCCACCATCGTTGCTCGGCCTTCTAGGCCACGCCTTCTTATGTTTTTGAAAGACTAGGCTTTTCTCGAGCTTTCCGACCCGCTACTCTTAATCGACGTTGTCGAGGTTCGCAGACACTAGCTTCGTCGCCTTTCGTTTAACTTGGACATCGTCCGCAAACAAGCTCCTTACTATATTCTATCACCGTCACCAAGCTCGAGCGACAAAACCTCCACACAACTGGAGGTTTTGACTGTTGAGACGACGAGGGCGAGTATCATTGTTGCTGCTACAACCTGCAACGCGTTGCCACTCGGAGTATTCAAGATGATCCAATACATGGATCGGAATTTTGAATCGGTGTCCAAAACAATTTGTTTGTCGCTGGAAAAACGCCGTTCGATAGGCTCTGACTATGTCGTTTAAAAAATGTTGTCCGTCGTTGGTTCGTTTCTAGTTTCTAATGGTGGGGACTCTCCAACGCACTTGCTCGTTTCTTTACTCCACTTCAATTTGCAACGTTAAAGGTGGTCGTTTGGTCGCCGACCGACCGACCGACCAACGACGGCGCACGGAGGAGCCGTTTGCATGGTCGCTACTAAAACTCGACAACGTTTCCACGGAAACGGGAAGGTATTGTCGCTAAACCGTTGGACCGTTTTACTCATTGCGCTGCGAGCAATTCAGCGAGTTACCATTGTAATTGGATTAGTCAGTTTTATTGGTTTAAGAGACCGTTTGAACTTTCCGATCAGCTCGAATGGAAGTAATAACGCTAACTCGACCCCAATCTTGACTGTATGCCAATCTATTCTTCCTTTTCGTAGCCCTCGTTCGTCGTCAAATTCGATCGGCGGGGAAAACACCCACGTGATGAATCTCCGTTGCACGCTGCCTAAGGCGACGCGTAGCAGTCGACAAAATGCAGAGGTTGCAAATGCCACTCACTCTTATTATCCGCAGTCTGCTACAAACCAAAAACACCGACCCAATTGGTTCGATGAACGCCGCGCAAACAACATCCATCTTAGTTCGAGTTGGAAACGCGAAAACAGGTCCAGGCTCGAAACTAACCAACATTTAATCTTGTTACTAACTAAGTACATATAGCAACTACGCAACTGTACTGTAATTTTGTATTGATCATTCCCGAGTGAAAAGAAGTCATAAACATTTATTACCGGTATAGCCTATCTATACAGTACAGTCAATTTCTAGAGTTTGTGATATCCTCAACCGTCAACTCTTCCAACACAAGTGTTGCAAGATACACAAAATTGGGGTTTTTTACGCAATTTCTTTAACATTATTCTATAGAATTGAAGAAACTCCACACAGTTTCAAGCTCATATATTTGTTTTTAAAAAGAAAATAAATACGTTTGTGTGTACACTTTTCTTCTCCAAAGCTCAAAAAAGTGTTTCAAAAGTTTGTGATAAATAAAGATAATTATCGTTTTTTAAAATAACTTTTTATATCTCAATCCCTTGTCAACGTCCTGAGCCACAACGACACCGAGGCTGACTGACATTGCCTAAACCGCTTCCACTATATAGTCAATCCGCGATGAGATTGTCTACCGCCGATTGTCCACGGGATTTCTAAGCTCACAATGAACTGCAACACATTCGACTTTTTCTTCGCCATGAGAAAGAAGAGTGCGAAAGAAATGCAAAACAACTCACCATGGGTGTGTGCGCACAAGTGTCACCATCCTAGAAAACCGACAGAATAATGTATTGAATTCGAGTGATCTCGAGTTCGCTACTTCCCATGTAGGCTACGATGCACATTGTTATAAATATAGCAGCAGGGAGACGCAAACTGCCATGAATTGGCGATGCCACTGACTCAACTGAACGGGTGGATTCTGATTATTCACTTTTGCTTTAATTAATGCAACCACTCGTATAGCGACGGGTGAAGGTCGAGTCCATTGAAAGAAAGCATCCACCTCGCATCGATTTGGAATAACCGGCATTCCGATTAGAAAAAGTTCAATGAAATTCGTTGCATGTGCAATTTTATTTTATTTTTAAATTCAACGGTCCGAAGAGACCGCAAACGTAAAATACATAAAGAAACACAACTATTTTAATTTGGTTATACCGTTAGATTAGAAGATAAATAGATAAGTTTATTGCATCCCAAAAATATAATTCAAGGATGCTAGGAAAGGAAAATTAACATTACATGCAATTATAAACATGGTAATTTTTTTTAGCAATTTATCGATAACAGTATAACTAATTATCATTATTAATAAGTAGAAGCTAACAACGATAATTTCCTAATGCTAATAGGTAATTGGTTCCACAGTACAAAAGTATTGTTGAAATAACGGTTTTGTATATTATTTGAATTAAGAGTGACATTAAATTTATAACTATTTATTTATTTATTTATTTATTTAATTTATTTATTCATATGCATATTTATTTAAAATTGCACTCCAATAGGAATAAAAGGTACAATACAAAACAATCCAATTGTGAATTGTGAAAAATGTTTAGTGTTGAAATGCTTGCAACTAGTCTAGCATGAAGCTAGCTCCTGCATAAAAAGCAACTAATATAGCTATAGCTCCAGCTCTAGAGCAATGAAATACTTGTTAACGATAATAGAGACATCATATAAATATCAATATAACTCAATTACCCCTTTTTCTTTTTACAAGAAATTTCCCTTTAGTGCCTTTGACAAGTGCAATTCTTTGCCAGTAGCCTACGTATTTGAAAACTGTCATCCAAAATAGCATTAGATACAAAAAAACAATAAGTTTTACAAAGTTATTATACCAACATTTATTACTAAGCGACTAATCGTTACGTTTATCTTGTTAGTTTCGATATGGAAAAATAAAAAATAAAAAATATGGTAAAAGATTCCAAATTTCACAAACCGAGAAAGGGAATCTGTTTTTGATGACACTGGGTAAATGGCGTGTAATTTCAAATTTGTAATGCCGGGGTGTTCTAGTGTTAATGTCACCAAGACAAAATTGAGATATAAAATGTGCTGGATGATTACTGTTTCTAATTGCGGCAGTAATAGATTTAAGTTTTGCAATAGTAACAATATTCTTAGATTTACAATATTCTGTAATAGACCTATATTTGGTGAGTTTAAAAGCTGTTTGTAGACACCGATTATATGAAACTTTCAATCTTTTTAAGTTACAAATGTGAGTTTCAGTCCAAATGTCAATCTGGTAGTTTAAAACGGGAATCATGAGGGTGAAGATCACACTTTTCATTTCGGTATGGGTGATTATTTTATTAAATAAAGTTCAGGATTAAGTTTTTTTATCACATTCTCTTTAACTAGAGGTCACCCCGTGCAGAAGCACGGGCGCTAGTTAATTAAAACATGCGATCAAAAAAAAACGCTCCTACTAATTCGAATTTTCGCGCTCAAACATGGCTGCCCAAAAACGTAGTCATGACGTAATTTGTGGATGA
>JAQIWH010006598.1:0-12629 GCA_034695005.1 Cryptops parisi
TCAGTAGAATGCCCTCTTACATTAATAATATTGATTTGTTGAGTTTTGTCTTGGTTTAACTTCATACCTCGTGGTGTATACCACTGTTCGAGTAATACCATGTCATCATTATCAATTATCTTTACGATAAAAGGAAAGGAGGCTATAGGCCCTATAAAAAGGATAATTAGATTTAGGGCCTCCTTTTTACTTACGGTCCATAGTTGCACATTTGAATTTAGACGGATATTTATATGAGTTAAAAATAAGATCAGACAGGACTTTGATAAGTTGAGAGAAACTACCTTTAAGATGGTCCACAACCGAATTACAAAGAATATCATTATTAAAGGTTGTTTTTTTTTTATTTTGTAAGTAAAAATTTGTAACCTCACCAATTTTATCAAGGGTGGTGGAATAGAACTCATTATCAATAGGTAAAATTGGTAGGAGTTGAGGATGCAGGAAGGTACTTTTGAAATGAAATTTGTGACTGTTCTCAGTTCTACTATAAATAAGATTGTCGAACTGCTCACAATGGTGGTGGAGTTCTTGGGATTGGGTTCACTTTTTTTTTTTTTTTTGCGTTGTTGTTACTTTATTCCGGTCCACAGGGTCCAACATATTGATGGTTCAAATGAATTGTGATCGCTTTAGATTATGGCATTTTAAACTGCTATAAAACAAAAACTACGTCGTTGCGTGTTTATGTTGTAATCGCGAAGGGCCGGACTCGCTACTGGTTGACAATGCAGAATGTTCGTAGAAAAGACAAAACTTATTTCTTTTATGTGCGAACGAAAAACCGAATTAGAGGATGCCAAAGTGGATTATGGCGTGTTTTAGATCGAACTGCTTAACTGTAAGTCATTTGCCTTGGCCGAAGGTAGTCGCGTTTTTTTCTTTTCAATGGATGTTATTCCTCGAGGCACCTTTTTATTCCCCGTCAACGTCGTTTCGATCGATTCGAACTTTGGCTCATCCGTCGCGTTAATGCGTTTCGAGCCTCAAACAGGACCAATCCAATTATCACGCGAAAACAACACGTTCTTTCCGTGGAACGTTATTTTTTAAAAAGTGCTCGACGCATTCGTTCTTCGGCACAAATACTGAGCATTATTGGTTCATGAGCAGGGAGTGCGTATAGTCGAAGTCGAATCCTCGTCTTCTCGAGAACGTTCGGTGTTCGTTTTATCGATTATTAAAACGAGCGCTCATCTTATTTTTCTTTTCCGACGGACGGGTGTTTATTCTGTTTTGTACCGCCAGAGAACGTCACTCGTCCTTACTCGGACTTCCTAACAGCCACCCTCTCACAGAGAAGGAGAAAGCACTTTCAATTTCAAAAACACTGCAATTGCATCTCTGTAATTTTTTTATCCTTTTATTTTAATCTTGTGCGTCCCGAAGAGACAAACGTTAATTACAGGTATGATGGTAAACACAGGAATGATAACTAGATCATATCAAGGAATATACATAAAAAAATAGCTGTGACAATAACAAAAAGTGATAAAGGCCAACTTAATATTTAACATATGTCTGCGTTGAGAATATGTAACTTGTTTTTTAAGTGAAAACAGTTTTTCCAACAATATAGGTTTTGACAAATAATAGGTATCTTCCTTATTGAAAGAAGTTATAAATTTGAAATGAATTATAAGGGAAACGAATTAAGGGGTAGAGTTTTGTGTGTTACTGTATGGAATTTATACTTATTTTTATTTTTTTCATACATCTTTGCAGAGCGAGTATGAGGGTCAGTGTTGAAATATTTAGCAATGTGGGAGGGGAGGCAAATAGCTTTGCCTAGTTCCAGTGTTCTGTGTGGAAAGTAATTTATTTATTTATTTATTTATTTAAGTATTTCGCCCCAATTAGCTGGGAAAGAGTCATAATTTTCCTGGTTCGTAATGTTTTGTTATAGAAATGCAATTATCTACATCATTTTTTGATGTTTTTTCGGTGTTGGTTGTGTGGAAACGTGTTGAACGGCGAGTCTATGAGCTGAGTTGGCTCCTTTTCCTCGCCGTCCATCTTGGAGCGTTCGATGTCGGGTCGTTTTTACGTTTAGGAGGAGACGGTTTTTACGGCCTGGGGCTTAGTTCCCTTCCCTAATCCTAGGGTGGACAATGGGGCTATCGATTCCCGACAGCCATCTCGACGTTCGGCGAGGGAGGGGGGGGGGCTTGTTTCGCCGGATAAAATGTGGCTGCGATTTGAAATGATCCGCGCTCGTTCAGAAGCCGTTAGCGTCGGGACGTCGCCCGTTTGTCGTCCAGCACGACATGATGGCTCGCACACACCGAATCTTGTCCGCCTATTTTTTTTCTTGTCTTTTTTAGGTCGCTTTTTTTCTTCTTTTTCCACTCGTCTTACGCCGTGTCTTGTAGGGTTGGCGGAGGCGAAAGGGAAAAAGGGATCCGGGGAAATGGGTCCTTAATGGGTGATCGCTTCGCCGCCGGTGGAAGCTGAAACGGGCACTATTTCACGTGCCCGAATAGAGCGAATGACATCAGAATGCGCGTCTTTAGGAGCTGCTCCGTCTCGAGCGTCTCGTCTTTTCGAATCGACCGTCGACGCCACCGCGCGCTTCGGTAATCGTCGACGAAACTAAACGATGGTGCTTAAATTATTCAAGTTGCCTGTCTCGTTTCCCAGTGAAAAGGTGCGACGGCTTTTGTTTTTATTCTCCTCGAATCGGCAAGGTTGGTTGGCAAGCAGATGGTTTAAATTTTTAGTTGCGACTGGGTGGAAATTGGGGAGAGAAGGAACGAGCTTATCACTCGTTAATGTTCACGCGAATCAGTTTCTTTCTTATCACCCGAGGATTAAATGCATTTTCTTTTTGCGCACTAAGGTTCGCAACAATAACAACCTGCAAAATTGACGTCAAATTTATTATAACACGTAACTCTAAAGAGTTGACACCATGGCATACCTGAGTGTGAGTGCTGAAGATTAACTTTCGTGTTGAGTAATCATAAACAAAGCAAAGTGTGTTTCACGTTTTTTCTCAGGAAAAAAAAACTTTTTGTCAAAACAACTTCGGCGGTTTTTTTGTCCATCAATCCTCGCTCACCATAAACAAAAAAGTAAATTCATTTTCTCCCGAGACAAAACTGAATTCGTTAGGTTAATCTATTGCACTTGTTTTGACGAAGAATGAACATACGAGGAGGGTTTGAGAAGTAGTGAGCCTATCTATGAAGGAGTTGTCGCAGCGGAATGAAGTTTGCGGCATGTTGAAGTGCAGTTCTCGACATGTAATTCCCGCCGAGAAATGTCCTGGAAAACTAGGACGTGGCGAGGTCATTCACCGTGGCAATCCGTCCTGCCACACTGCCCGCGCGTCCTTGCAGAACATCCACGAATGTGACTTTGAACTGTTATCCCACTCAGACCAGCTCACTCGCTGGATTGGGCACCGTCAGACTTTCACCTGTTCTCAATACGCAAACGATATCGAAAGGAAAATGTTTTTCAGCGATTCGACATTTTCATTCCTGTCATGGAGGTTGTTCGTGGATAGTGTGATAACCAAGACAAATCTGTATTTTGCGCAGCTGGAGCAACGCTGGGACAAGTGCATCACCAGAAGGACTACGTAAAGAGGCCCTAAAGTGCATTTGTCTGGGACAATTTCTTGCAAACAGGTTCATTACTTCTCAAACAACCCTTGTAGTCTTTGAGGTGGTAACAGTTAAATTGAAAACTGATATTTATTTATTTATTTTTTATTTTTTCTTACAAACAATCCAAGGGGATCGGATTACACTAACTAACAAACAAACACTATATTATTATTAATATTATTATCATTATTATGATAATAATGATGATTATTTCAACAATACAACAACCAATAGATGCAATGTTGTCAAATAGATGCCAATTGCAAACAAGAGAGCAAGTGACAATAAAGTTAACTATTTCAAATAGTTAACTATAGTATTGAATTAAGACGTACATAAATAACACTAGTAGTATTCGAATTTCGGGTTGAAATTATATTTTCCTTCCAGACATCACACCCGTGCAAAACATTGTTAGTATGTATAGTTGTATACTGTATACCTGTATGTCAAGATAAAAAATTATCTGATTGATATTCAATAGGGGCAGTGGTCTTGTTTTTGATTTATTTTGTATTCTACCAACGGCTCCCCCTCTTTTCCTTTCTTTCTTTTTATTACTTGTTTTGTCCATATCATTTGTAAATGTTGATTTTGTTTGTTTTTTACATTTGCTGTACTTTTCTCCTGTGGGATGCAATAATTTTCAACTCAATTCAATTTACTCTTGAGGTTAAATAACGAGGTATTGGATTGTTCTCTTCAGAAATTCAAGACTACTTGTTACTCTGATAATATCACTCGGAAAGAATTGCGCAATTTATTTATTTATTTAATATTAATATACGTTCCAGAGGAACAGAAAATGACAAAACTGCTTAAACCCGAACAAAAGGTATTAAAATTGAAAAACTATGATGCAAATAAAATAAGGAAATTAGTAATTATCGGCGTTTAAAATATGCATGGATAGTTTCTTCTTAAAGTGGTAACAAAATTTTGAACATTTTGGGTGTCCGCAAGTGACCGCAATCCTTTTCAGTTCAAAAGGTAACTGAAATTGTTAACTGAAAAAAGGCAATTTTATTTTTTCATTTTATTTTTGAACAGACCAAGGGGTCCAAAAGGGACAAAACACAACATAAAACAACAACAACAAAACATAAAAAATATTAATCAAGAAACAATAGATGCTTTCTTAACAGTCTATCAAAACTTTGAAATGGCTTTTTGCTCGTTAGATCAACCGTGATAATCTTTTTTCTTTTTTCTTTTTTGTTTGTAATTAGCAACTATACGGGGTGATTCGGTAATATCTGGCAAAACTTTACAAGGTGGTAGATGGCACCAAAACAAACCAAAAAGTCCATATAAACGTATGTCCGGAATGCCTAGTTTGCAAATAGTAAATAAGTGAAGATTCAAGATTGTGGTTACCACCTGTTACAAAGACATCGACCGATTTATCAAGTTTACCAAAGTTAGAATAAGTAATTTGTATTCAATATCGCACTTCACATAGACACCAGTGTGGTTGTACAACATTGCTGAAATGTTTCGTAGTAAGTTAATACGTGTATAAAAGAAATCAAGTGAATTTATTAACTCAATCGTGACTAATTTGAATCAATTTATATTTCGATATTTCTAAGAAATATCGATACATATATCGATTTTTATTGACTACTATTTGTGTATATCACCCCCCCCCCTCCGTTAAATTAAGGGCTTGTTTCTCCATCTTGCATTAGAGCCCAATTTTTCTAATTATGCCACTGGTCCAAAGGAACTCATCCAGCCTGCCAGGCAACTCCGAAATCTCATGTCGGCCAGCGCAAGCCTTCTTCATCCAGATTTTTGAACATTTCTGGCCGAATTTCATCGATGCCAGCGGCTTTGCCTGGTTTAAGGGACTTCACAACACCTTTCACCTCCGCCAGCAAAGGACTATTTTCTGCCCCAAAATGCAGCTCCAAGCTTTGATTACCATGCCTGACAGGGTTGGGTAGGTAGGTAGTTAATAGGAGAGGCGCACCAACTGCTCAAAGGCGTGTCATATGAAGCTGCAATTGGAATAGCAAGTTAATTAAATAAGCTCGTCAAGGCTCGACAGCCGCAAAAACTGGAAGACGCGACGAACAGTACGGACATGGTTATCGAGCCTGACAGGGTTGAGCAGCTCCTCAAAGTATTCTTTCCATCGTTGGAGGATTACCCCTTAACTGGTCAGGATATCACCCTGTTTGATATCCTTTGTCCTTAATAGACTTCACAGAGGTCATCTGACCAGATTTGAGGAGGCGGATTGTTTGCCAGAATACTTTGGGAGAATTCCTGAAGTCGTCTTCCAGTGCCACACCGAAATTCTCCTATGACTAAGCCTTAGCAGTTGCCACGGCTTGTTTTACGGCTCTTTTAGCAAAGCTAAAAGAGAGTTGTCAAGAGTCAGAAGTTGGACTCCCAAGCCAGGCTTGGTAGGCTTTCTTCTTCCCGTTAACAAGCACTTGCAACTCCTTGGTCCACCAAGGAATGCAGTGCCTGTCCGATCTCTCGCCAATCTATTTCAACCGCAACACTGATGATGCCTGTTTTGAGTAGGCACCACTCAGTCTCCACGTCAGACTCGGTTGATGGAATTTGAGAGAATTTCAGGTCCATGCTGTTTGCAAAGTTCTTAGTTACAGTCCTGTCTTGCAACTTTTCCCACTTTATCCGAAAAGCCTTATGTATTTTGGGAGTAGTTGCTTGTTGGATTTGCAGCCTGCAGACAATAAGGTGGTGATCATTTGATAGCTCAGCTCCTCTCTTTACGCAAACATCCATCATGCGGGGCCTCAGGTCAACTGATGCGATAAAGAAATTGTTCAATGATCTCTGGCTACAAGACTCACGTGGCCATGTTAGGTCTGGCCATGTGTACTTCTGTATGTCCCAATAAAAAAAAAGATGTTCATAATTGACAGGCCGCTCAGAAAACAAAAGTCCAACAGCACCCCACCGTTCACATTGAGTTGAGCATTGCCATTCCTCTCAATTACACCCCTCCACGTCCGGTCATTGACCCCCACATGAGCATTGAAGTCCCTGAGAAGTAAAATAGAATCAAGGGATGGCAATGTTTCCAATGCCTGTTCCACCTCATCCAGGAAAGCAGAGTAGTTCTTCTCACAGTTAGGTGCATAAACCTGGACTAAAGCCAAGGTTCCACTTCCAAATCTGAGCCTGAGCACCCCGGCACCCATTCAATCACTTGATCAGCCATCCAGGGGCTTGTGAGTATTATCACTCCCACATGTGTTCAATCAGCAGGGCCAATTCCAAAGTAGAAAAGCTTCCACCCCTGGTCGAAGTTCTGCATACCCTTTCCCCTTAGTTTAGTTTCGGAGATGCTGACTATAACTAGTCAATATTTAGCAGCCTCCTTCACCAGTTCTTTGTCATGCAGTGACCTAACGTTCCAGATATCTAAATCCAAATGTGCACGCCGTTGTCGAATCTGGGTTGCTCCATCCGTCATGCCATTGTGGCTTTGCTCACCCCCACCACCTACAGGACAAGTTGCAGGCCCGTTGTGCTTCCTCGTTGCTTGTTTGGGCTGATCCCAGCCGTTTTCTGGGGAAGGAAGAAACGGCCACCAAACGCTTGCAAAGGAGCTCCACCCCCAGGTCTGGCTCCAGAAGCATGCCCTGGTAACCCTTTTCCAGGCGAGGTTCTCTTGACAGCATTGATGACATTTCATGATGCGGTGCAGGGGCTCGTTGGCCACCCACCTGTACCAAACGGTACAGGTGTCCGTTTTTCAGGGGGTCACTATGGGAAAGTAGACTTGACTTGACCCCCTCTAGACCATACTTTCACCCTAAAAACATGACCTGTCTTCTAAGAAAGGAAAGACGCCCCAAAAAAACTTTGTACTCTCTAATAAATCTTATCTCATGCAAATAAATTTAAGAATTTCAAACAATCCAGTCCAAAAGCAATCATAAAACCACACCTTCTTTTTCCTAAAAAAAAATTAAGAGAGCCAAAAATAAAACCTTGCACAGGGCCCACAAAAAGGTAGTTATGGCTCTGTATGTATGTTTTAGGTAGGTATGAGTTTGTTTGTTGGTGGGACTTAACTAGGTCCATGTATGAGGCATGGTTTTCCATAATAATCTCAATGTTAAATTTTTGGCGCTTGCAACGTTATTCCGGACAAGCCTTTAATTCACCTTCTCCCTTACCCTCATACTTGTTGCATAAGGTTTCAGACAAACCATTATAACTGTACCTTTTGTGGCTACCAACAAATTAAATTTTCTTATATTCTAGCAATCTAGCCTATGCATAAAAAAAACTTGGGAGTTGTCTTTCTATTTTTTATCTGTTTATTTACTATTAAGTCAGTTCCAAATAAATCAATACATAATAATGCGATAGGAAATTGGTAGTGAAATGGCAAAGCCTTTTACAACACCACTAAATGCAAAGATTGTGACAAATTCTACATTGGTCAAACTAAACGTGAATTGAAAACTAGAATTAACAAACACAAAAAACGCAACATAAAAAACAAAAACCCAAACAATTCCATCAACTTACGTACCCAAAACACCAAATACAAAATACACTGGGAAGACACCAACATATTACACACAGAAAAAGATCTTTATAAAAGACATTCGGAAACTATTGAAATTAATATTAACAAAGAAAATTTTAACAGTAATTCCATTACAATACCGGACCTTTGAAATCTGGAAGCTTCTGGACCTCTGGAAACCTCTAGAATGATAAAATGGAATTCAACACAAACTGTCCAGAGGCACAGCAAAAAAATCAAACAATAGCCAGCCTCAAGAGAAAAAGCCAAACCCAACATTCCAGCTTTTCTCTTTTTTGTAAACCTTGTTTTTGAATTTCTTTGTTCACTTACAGTATTTCATGTTTGTAAGCTATCCAGTTTTCTTCATTTTTCATAATTCTATTTTTTTTTAAATGCCATCCTGAAATTTTGCTTCCTAGGTTATTCCAGTTTTTACCTGTTAATTTTTAACCTTGCAATCCAGCTGAGGACATAGCCAAAGGTAGAGAGGCTAAGAGGCTAATCATATATACCTTTGAGACATAGCCTAGTGTTTTGAAACATGTACAGTTTTTATAAGTATTTAAAAAATAAATGGCAACAATCACAAAAAAAAGATTTATTTTTCAAAAATGAATTCATTTTTACAATAATAATAATTTAATAAATTTTAATAATTAATGAAATTAATTATTAAGAAAAAACTATTTAATGGCGACAACTACCCGTGCTTTTGCATTGGTAACTAATGTATTATATCAGCGATTGCCAACCCTGACAGCTCATTTCCATAAATTGTACCCCTTAGTATTAGCAATAGTACTATAATTGAAATGCGAACATATTTTTCGCATTTCACCGGCCAACAGCCAACCTAATCTGCGAGTTTTCCACTCAGTGCCAGCGACTGCCTGCGAGTTTTCCACTCAGTGCCTGCGAGTTTTCCACTCAGTGCCTCGAGTGCCTGCAAGTTTTTCACGCTGTGCCCCCGACCGCGAAGAGGCGTATACTACTCAAACTCTCTTATATGGTCACAACATCTTGAAATTCTCTTGATCCATATTGCATGATTATGAGTACTGTAAGTGAAAAATCAAAAATCAAAAACCAAAAAATTAATTCACTAACAAGTGGCAAAAATGAGAGTAGTTCAGCCTCTGGGGCAAAAAAAGCCCAATGAGAAGTAAACCAGTTTTAAATCAAGATGAAAAAAATTCAGAAGTGGATCAGATAGAAACGCAACAAAATATCCACACAAAAAAACAGACCATATCAACATCTGATTCAGTTGCAGACTCTGTAGAGATTGAAGATGAGATTGCCTGTAATAATTATTTTAAGGTGGTATATAAAGTACGTTCTGAATTGACAGAGTTTCTGAATAACGATAATAATAAAGTCAACCGTACAGCTTTAAATTTTATTATGAAGAAGTGGTCAATTATGGAAGAAAAGTTATGTAATGAAGTTGTGGAGTGCCAGAAGTGGAAATCGGCCTTTGAGGTATCTAAGCAGAAAACATATGCGCAGGCAGTTGTGCATCTTCCCAGTGCAATTCCTTTGGTGGTGGTGAGTCTTTTCATAGACCAAATTTTGAACATAGTAGAGGTGAGACAAGGGTTTCTTCTAGTCAGGCTGTTGATCAATCAACAACTTTTGAGGTAGTGTTGATTATAACTTGGTATTTATACTGGTAGTGATCATAACTTGATAGTGTTTACGCTAGATGGATCTACTTCGGTAGTACATCATCCCTCAGAGACATGGTTTCAACTTCAAGAGGGCAAATTAAACGTTGTTTAAGTCTTTGTTGGAAGAAAGTATACAAAAGGGCTTCCTTAGGCTCGAGGCAGGTGATATCTCATTGGAGGATACTGTCCAGCAATTTACAGAAGAGATTACTCGCATTGGAGTAGCATCTATTCCTAGAAGAAGGAAATTTTGTAAAACAGTCCCTTGGTGGACAGATAATCTTATCAAGCTGAGAAAGTAGGTTAACCGTTCAAAGAACCAGCTGCGTAGATCTCGTCTTCTTGGGGGTCCAGATGTAGTTGATTATGCTCGTAAATATTGGCTTGATCGAAGACAGTATGTCTCGGAAATAAACAGATGCAAAACCCAAGCGTGGAAAGATTTTGTAACTATAAATGGTAATGATGATCCATGGAGTTTGGTGTATAAAATCATTAAGGATAAATGTAAGTCTCTTACTAGTATCCCATCTCTGAGGTTGCCATCTGGTGAAATGAGTTCCTCATGGAAGGAGTCGGTGGAGGTTCTCTTGAATAGGTGCTTTCCAGGGGATGATGCCTCTGAGGAGAATGATATACATAGAAAGATAAGAACAGAGAATATGGAATACCATAATACCAATATGAATCTCTTGATTGCTAAAGGCGAAATTTCAGCTGCAGTATCACAGCTTAAGTCTGGAAGAGTGCCAGAAATTGATGCGTTGGGTGCAGAAATAATCGAGAAAGTCTGGGAGCAGGATGAAGGTGCTATCATGCATATCTTCAATAAATGTTTCAGTGAAGGTTTGTTTCCTGAATTGTGGAAGACCTCCCTGGTTAAGTTTGTGTTCAAGAGTGGTGAAAGAGATATTAGACAGGCAAATGCATATCAGCCTATCTCTCTCCTTCTTGTGTTAGGAAAGGTGTATGAGCGGGTATTGCTGAGTTGCTTCTGTGCCTACTACCAGGTAGCTTTGTTAAAAAGCCCTAGGCAGTTTGGGTTTAGGAAGGGTTTTTCTACCGATGATGCTTTTCTATTTTTGAAAAACAGTACTCGGACTTCCAACAAGTATGTTACCGCCATTGTTTGCTAATATAGAAAGCGCAGTTGATCATATTTGGTTGCCTGCTATTATAAATTGCCTTATTAAAGCAAATTGTAGTTCTCTCATCATTAGATCATTTGAGAGTTATTTTGGCCAAAGAAAGGTGATGGTGAAATCTCGTTTTAGTTCTATCGAGCAGTCAGTTATGAATGGATGTCCGCAGGGCTTTATAGTAGGCCCAAATATTTGAAACATCTGTATGGATGAACTGCTTGAGGATATTTGGAATTGCTTCGATTCCTGTGAGGTAGAAGCTATTGCATATGCAGATGATCTCTTGATTTTGATCAGGGGTGACTCTCGACGAGAGGTGGAGAATCTAGGAAATTCAATCCTTGATTATGTTGTTGGTTGGTGCGACAAGTATAAGCTAAAAGTTTCTGTGGATAAGACATTCGGAATGCTCCTTAAAAGTAGCTTGAGCCAATGTAGAATGCCCATTTAGAAGTTGACAGGACGAAATATTTGTTTTGTTGAGGAGGTCAGATATCTTGGAGTGACCATTGATAGGCACATGAACTTTGTTTCTCATTCGAAAAAGGTGCAAGAAAAATTAATACAATTTATTATGAGCATTAGAAGGTTAGTAAGAGATGAGTGGGGACTCAAGAGGCATATTATTGATATTATGTACAGTTCAGTTACATAATATCAATTATGTAACTAAAGATACAAGATACATAGTATCAATGTTATGTACAGCCTATATGCTGTTACGGAGCAATTATTTAGTTTGAGAAAGCCTTTTCAGCTCACGTGAGCAGACATACTTCTGCAGCTCAGAGAGCAATCCTTTTGATTATTACAAAGGGGTGCAGAACTGTTTCAACAGCGCTTATGCAGATATTGGCTGGATTGGAACCTCTTGAGTTCGTGATCTTGCATGGAATTAGAAGCCTTCTTAAGCGTGACATTAGTGTCACTTGGGGCACCTTTTCATATGTGTCTTCTGGTAGTTGCTCGAGGAGGAATATGCGGTTGACGCTTGACTTGCTTCGAGAAGAAATTGCTACATGTTGGCAGAGAAAATAGGACAAAAATATTCATGTCCGTCTTACTTATCGTTTTATTTCCCAGGTTGAGTTTGCTAAGGCAAGACCATGGTTTTGGCCTGGTCGTTTTTGTAATTATTTGCTGACGAGTTATGACTCCATAAATGGTACATTGTTTTATAGGGGGACCTCATCTACAAACTTGTGCCTATATTGTGGAAAAGAGGAAACATCTATACACATAATTTTTGACTGTGGTTTATACCAATTTGTTAGAGAACATCTTGAATTATCTGCTGACATGAATATAGAAGAACTGATTTCAACATTGGCAAACTTTGCGTGGGGAGTAGCTTGAGAGCCCAACTCCACGGGGCTAGGGATGGGCAACGGCTGTAAGTTTACAGCCGGCTGAGTGACTCTCTTAAGTGAAAATTGTTAGTTACATTTTTGTTTGATCACTTAACTCTTTACCAATTAACGGGTTCTCCTCGTTGAATTGATGATTTAAATTGTTTTGTTAGTTTGATGTTTTTTCTTTATAAATGTTTTAGACTTAAGCAGCCATGAAAATTTTTTTGCTAGCTGCACGGTTTTGTGGCTAATATAATAATAATAATGTGCCTGCGAGTGCCTGCGAGTTTTCCACGCAGTGCCTGCGAGTGCTTGCGAGTTTT
>JAQIWH010006599.1:0-12627 GCA_034695005.1 Cryptops parisi
TTTGGGTGGTGGGTGTCTTGTATGTGAAGCAAGCGCTTCTCTCTCTGACCGCTGTCCGATTCCATTCGTCTCGAGTGAAAATGATCCCCGCTTTTCCTAACCCCCTCTACACCCCCCCACTCTACACTTGAAAAGTGGGGGTTGGCGTTGACCAAGCCCGAGCGCTCGACGGGTATGGTATGTATGGTGCGAAAGCAACCGCTGCCGCCACTTCCGCTTACAGATGGGCCTATCTCTTAATATCTCTATAAATTTTCAGGGGAAAATTTGATAAAAGCGACGACCCCCGTTGCACGCCCATAACCCAATGCTTTCGGACACTGGAGCCCGAAGAGACGGGTTCCGTTCTGAAATGTTCGCCACGAACATTTCATTGGCTATTAGCGAACGCAGCTCGAACGCGTCGCATTAGCGGACTCATCAACAACTCCAATTCGTTTCGTTAAGTTGGCGAGGATCGTTTACCTTCCTCCTCCTACGCCTTCCCCCCTTTCTCTCTCTCCTGCCCGCCCCACCCCCTCTTTCCTCTTTCAACCCCCCCGTTTTCCTTTATCCGCTTTGTATCTCTGTTTCTACCCCTCTCGTTTCCTCTCGTTCTCTGTGCCATCATCGAAGACACCAGGAGGCTAATCAGACCCCCTGACAACCCGGACCTATACCTTCCCGTCCAATCCAATGTCCGCCCAATGGGTCACGTGATGGTGCCAGCTGAGAACCCCATGGGCCTAACGGGCGTCCCAAAACGTTTGGCTTCCAACAACCGCTGGCTGGTTGTTGGCCTTTGGCTCGATGTCGTTGTCGTTTTCGAATGCCTTTTGCCTTTGGCTAGGTTTCGAGGGAAATTCACGCCATGGCTTCCACTTGTTATGGCTGATTTGAGTGGCTGATTCTGCTAATAAGCATTTGGCAAACACGATGTTGATCTGCAAATAGCTTTGGACAATTAGGATGTGATTGTCGGTTCGGTCACTAGTGGTGTTATAGTGGAATGTAATTTTTGTAAATTGCTGAGGTTGAAGAGTAGAAACATTAGTAGCGCTTTTTATGTGCCTATTAGAAAGAGTACGAAAAGCAATACTGTACTGATTTTTTTCTGCTACATGTATACAGAAAAAAATGCTACATGTATACATGTAGAAATAGCATACGTATCAACTATAATTACATAATTTTTTATTATTACCAAAATGTATTTTGTTTATTGTACGTGAAGTTATATTATCTTAGGTCAACACATTATTGACGTTAGAAACCATCAGATATAATATGTGAACGAACTCGTTGTTTTTCTGTAAAGTGTTATTGGTTGCCAACCACTATTTATAACAGTTTAATATTTTGTTATTTTTATTTCATTTAATTTGATTGCTAACACTGTTTATAACAGTTTAATATTTTATTATTTTTATTTTATTTAAAACGACAGCGTCTAAAAAGAAAAGGGAAATCACAAACAGAAAAATAAAATAAAATAACAAAAGTGTCACAATGATATGATAAACTTGTGTATTTTATTAAGGTTTATATACTACCTAGCACAGAAAAATAAAAAAAATATTACTAAACCATGCAAAGACATCATTATTGAATGTTACATTTGACGTTCAACATCATCTGTGCTTTTGTATATGTATATTTAAGGACAATTCAAAAAGTTTCTGGAAAATTTAATTAAGTAAATAATTATTTTTTCCGGAAATGTTTTGAACTACCCTCGTCTACTACCCATATAGGGTACTATAATTTCTTGATAATTGGTATTAAGTTTAAGTTTTGGCATTGCAGAGTGAAACTTGTCACAGTAGAACTATCTCGAATGTTGAAGATAATTCACACACTTGTCAGAAACTTTGTCAACTCACCAAACTTTGTCTCATTCTTGTTGTAGGGGACGATTCGGCCGAAGCGCCCAAAGACGACGAGGCAGCTGACGATACGCTTCCTTCGAGCAGCCAGGCAAGCGACTGCGACCCAAGCGACACGGCCACCGATGCCAATCCAGACGATGAGAGCGGCGGCACCGATAGTCTTGCCCACAAGAGTCCGAGTCCTCGCACGGCATCCAGAGGCTCAGCGATGTCCGAGGTGCGTAGTGATCCTCGTGCCTCGCCCGCTTCCACTCGCACTGTGTCGCCCATTCCCATCCTGGCAAGGAGTTCACCGCTGTCAGCTAGAGCATCGCCATTGCTTCCACCTGGGTCGTCACCATTGATGCTGGTGCAACCATCCAACGAGACTGTTTTGAAACAAAACACTGTGATTGTGAACCATATCTCGCCAGAAACTGTCGCTGCCATGGGAACATTGGGGGCTTCACCGCCCAGTGCCAATGACCAGGAAAGACCGTTGGACTTTAGTATAAAGAAAGGCAGTGAAGGGAATCCCTCGCCCATTGGGGGTATTCTCAACCTTTCGAAAGGTTCCGACGGCCCCACGCCCCCTCCTGTTTTGGAAGAACGACCTCTGGACTTGACTCTTCCACGCAAAAGAGCTGGAGGGGCTTCGGTGAGCGCCGAAGGCCGCAAAGCACAAAAAATGGACGGTGTGTTGGCATCTCCCATGAGCCCGTGGGGGGCGCATTTCCCGTTTCGGTTTACACCATCGTCTTCACCTACGAGTTCGGTAGAGGTGCCAATTTGGAACGGCAAAGTGAAATCAGAACGAACTGCTTCCATGCCGTCTACGGCTCATCAATCAGCAGCTAAACAATCATCTTCATCGCCCGAACCTACTGCTACCAAAGCTCTAGAGAAAATGACGGAGTTGACACGCATTAGTGGACAAGAGGCCGAGGTGTATCAAAGGATGCTAGGTGGCCGACAAAGTGCGTGGCAAAGTCATTGGTTGAACAAAGGTGCTGATCAGGCCCGTGATGTGCTTAAGTGTGTGTGGTGCAAACAATCTTTCAAAAGTCTAGCAGAAATGACAGCTCACATGAAAGAGGCACGGCATTGTGGCGTCAATGTGACCAATGCGAACGTGCCTGCTCCACCCAAAGCTTCAACATCGTCGTCGCCTTCATCTTCCACATCAGAGGATCTCAACTTGTTGATCAAAGAAACAATGCCTTTACCACGCAAACTGGTTCGTGGCCAAGATGTGTGGTTAGGAAAAGGTGCAGAGCAGACGAAGCAGATACTCAAATGCATGTGGTGTGGTCAGTCGTTCAAATCTCTTGCCGACATGACCACCCACATGCAACAGACGCAACATTACACCAACATCATTAGTCAGGAACAAATCATTTCATGGAAATCGCCGGAAGACAAGTCATCAGCTCAGTCCCATGTCAACGCAGTGCTTACATGTAAAGTGTGCGATCAGGCATTTAGTAGCTTGAAGGATTTAAGCAATCATATGGTTAAGAATTCCCATTACAAAGAGCACATTTTGCGTTCCATAACTGAAAGTGGGGGGCGAAGGCGACAGACACGGGAGAAAAGGAAGAAATCCCTTCCCGTACGAAAGTTGTTGGAGCTCGAGCGAGCACAACAAGAACTCACCAAGGGCACTAGCAAAGATCCTGAAACAAACGGTAAAATAATGTGTGAAAAGTGTGGTGAAAAAATAGAAACTCCGTTGTTCGTCGAGCACGTCCGTCAGTGTGTGGGTTCACATTCAAAGAATTTGCTCAAAAGGGCTTTGCTTTCTCCAACCCAAATGGAAGAAGGTGCTCATCCTCGAGATGACGCCAAAAGCCACGAGGAGTCCGAAGGCAGCCGTGCCAATTCAGTCGATTCCAATCCTAGAAGTGCACCTAGTTCTGTGAGGTCGGAGGTCATTACTCCATCCAGAACATCACGAACTCTCAGGGAATCCCCCGAATCAGAATCAGAGGCACCCTCTGTACTGAATGCTATCGAAAGGCTCATAGAGAAAAGTTTCGATACCAGGGCACGGAAATCCGTGGTCACTTCGCTCAGCCCATCAGCCAGCATTTTGAAACGCTTAGGCGTTGAGGATAGTGCGAACTATACAAAACCCTTGATGGAAAGTAATATGCCCATCAGCCATCACATCAACACGTCAAGACCTAGCTCCAAAGAAGGAGTTGCATCAGTGTCATCTCGTCATTCGTCTCACGAGGTGGTACTAGAACCAACCTTGCTTGCAAACAGAACTCGAAGTTCCAACCACGACAGGGGTGGAGGAGAATGCAACGAAAAAGAATTTCGCAGAGCTGAAGTCAAATCAGCTTCACCCGAGATCTCTCATTCTCCCATAAGTGTTAAGCTCGAAGCAAGTCCTCATTCCCGCCACAATTCCGACGCCAGGAGTCGTGGATCTCCTGCCAGCATTCCTGCTGACCCTGCTCTTTCGCCATGCAAGTGTTCACCTGTACGCGAGTGTAAGTGTTCCAGCAAGGCAGAACCCGCTAGAGACATCTGCGAGTCTCCATTAGACCCAGGCAAAGATTGTGAATCTGAGGCTGTGGACAAAATGAGCATCGAATGCACAAAAAACAAATCCTTGTCTCATTGTCGGGACCTTCCCGAGTCGGGACTCAAATCACCAGGCTGTGTTTCCGACGTCAAGTGTGGCTCCGTGGACGGTAAAAGTGGTCTGGGGAGTGATAGGGGATCGGAGTGCACAGAAGATCCAGAGGAGAGGCGGACACCTGCCGACGACGTAGGTCGCAGCTCTCCTGAATCTCTAATCAGTCCAAGTCCGTGCAATAGCGAGCGCTCTTTCACTCCAAAGGGAAACGATCGGGAGGCCGCGGACAAGGAATGTCCCGAGGATCTGAGCGTGAAATCTCGAGACTCTGAGAAGATCACTCCCGCTTCAACCCCAACGCCTAGTCCAAGCCCCAACTTTTTAAGCAGCAGTGGTGTGATGACGTCGTCGTCGCCTTCATCTGGTGATCATCCTTTGCGAGAACTGCAGAAACTGCTGGACAAGACGGATGCTCACATGACCAAACCCACTCCGTCAACACCGAACAGCGTTGCCAGCTCCAGCCATCAGGGATCTCCCGGTGCCATCTTGGCCTTCAGCTGGGCGTGCAACGATGCGGTCATGACGGACTCGATCATGAAATGCGCCTTTTGCGACACGCCCTTCATCTCGAAAGGTGCTTACCGTCACCATTTGTCCAAAATGCACTTCGTCAAAGACGGTGCCATTCCAGAAACCTCGAACGCCAAAACGCAATCGTCGTCAACGAAAACCACGGCGACGACGAACGCTTCGACGACGAACAACAACAACACAAAAACACCGGTGAAAACGAACTTTGATGAAAGTCCCACTTCCAAGTTTCTCAAGTACACGGAACTAGCGAAGCAACTATCGAGTAAATATGTTTGAAAAAAAAAAGATGATAAAAAACAAAAAACAAAAACCAAACCGAGTGAATGTGCTCTTCTCATTCTTTCCCTTTCCCCCCCTTGTTTCTTTATCCCTTCGCCAAAGTTCGTCTCAATTTTTTTTTGTGTGTGATAATTCGAAAAACGGACAGGCTTACTGTAATAACTATCAGATTGCCACTTTCTCAGCTAAGCCTAGGTGGGATTTTTTTTCGCTTATACCACCACCACTCAACCATTTCTGGTAAAAAAACAAACTATAACAAAACCACCCTCAACGAAAAAAAAACGATGTGTACAGATTATTTTCTTTATCTCCTCTTTTTTGTGTTCCGATTTTTATTTAGGATGACAGTGAATCTCTACAATGCAAAATACTGTAACTTTTCAAAACAAAAAAGTCATTGCTGCAAAACGACAACAACACATTCAGTTCGATGCCTAGTTTCCATTACCTCATCTCAATGTACGTTGTCGGTTATAAATAATATTCATATTTATCACTCTTTATTCTTATAAAGAGTCCTCTGTGAACCACTTGTTAACGGCTGGGCATTTTCAATAATTATTATTATTCAAATTGTATAACTCCTAAACACACGATAATGATGATTCATTATGATAATAATAACGATGATTGAAAAAAAAATTAATAATAACAGTTGTTTTTATTGTTAGTGATTGACGATTCCGGAATTCCAATGTATTTTCTGATCAGCTTGAATGTTATATACTATAATGAACAAAAAAATTTGATGCGACTACTCCTCCGTGTCTCATGTAGTAGCCAAAACAGTTCGATTCGTTGAGTAGGATATACGGTATATACTTATATATAATAATGATGATAAAAATAAAAGTAAATCAACACACACAGAATAAAAACAAACAAAAACGAAGAGACGTTTTACACACGTTTCATGGTCCATCCCCTCGGAGAATGTCTTCCGGACCTCAGACCTCAGGAAGTTGTATCTCTCTCTCACTCACTCACTCTCTATCTTTCGGTCTCCTTCACGGAAAATGTGAATTGATCTCATTAGTGAAACATTTGCGCCCAATACTTAAAAACGTTTATCCACCGCCCCCCTCCCCTCCACCACCCCCTTCCCGTTTAGCGAACCCATTTACAAAACTCTGGAACATGCAATTGGCGGGAACATTGGCCACGTGCCAATGTTTCCTCTTTTGCCTCACTTTTGACCATGTATTTTGGTAACAACAAACAATGGTGACTTCTCTTCGCAATGGCCCATCATCAACTCTTCTATCTCTCTCTATCTCTGTCTCTCAGAAACCTCAGAATCCTCAAACAGAGTGGTGAGGCTACTTAACTCTTATGTTCGAAACAAAAGTGTCAATAACTAACCCAGCACACAGAAAATCAGGTCTCAACAGAAAAGTCCACCCGGGACTTTTGTTTTTTGGTTGTTTTGTTTTTTTTTAAAAATGACGCTAAAAAATAACTACTACTTTTTAAAAATAACATACCATCTTGACCTCCAACCAATTCCTCTCATCTTCTTGATCGTATTTTATTTTTAATTTTTTGTTTTTTGTAAAAAAAAATTTTTTTTTTCAATTATTATTATTATTTAATTTATGAAAAAATATTGATTTATGATAAAAATATTGATTTATGAAAAAAAAAAAAGACAAACCAAAAAATAAAATAAAATAATAAGCATCCGATCCTCTGGTCTTGGTTGTAGTTCTGTATATACTTGTGTATACAGTGTGTGGTCTGGTGATGGTCTACATAGTATTTCAATGCTTTAACATGCTTGTAATACATTAAAAAAAATTACAACCAAATTTTTTTTTTTAAATGATGAATAAAATAAAATGAAAAATAATAGACGACGGATAATGTTCGTCGTGACATTGTAGTGAACTCCAATTTTGCAGGAGCCTTTGCTTCCATTCCTTCCATTTTGTGTTTTGTACGTTTCATTCATTTTTTTTTTAAAAAAACAAAAATACATTTTCGTCCACCAATTTTATTATTAATTTTTGTTTTTGTTTTTGTTTGTCAACTACTCCTAAGGTTAAAAAAAAATTGTGAAACGAGCTTATTTTTAAGTTTAAAAAAACATACCTTTGAGTTGTGTCATGTGTACATGCTTCCATTTCTAATATATTTATTTTTATTCTCGACACACTTTTATCATCTACTTTCGTATCATCATCGTTGGTATTATTATTATTATTATTATTATTATTATTATTATTTTTATTTGTATCATATTTTGTTTTTATTTTTTCTTTCCCTACCGAATCTCATGCATGCTGACTGTTTAGCTCAACAAAAATACCACAATATTTGACATACAAAAAATCAATACGAACAAGCAAATTAATCACATTATCATTATTATTATTATTATTGTACAACTGGTTTTTTAATAACACTTTTGTTTTTTGATTTTTAATTTTGTTTTTCTGCTCAAAAAATAAATATCATTATGAGTACCTGGTTATTTTCACGTACTTAAAAAATAAATATATATATATATATGAAGAAAAAAAAGGGATGAAACCTTTTTTTTTTGAGGCTAAAAAGCCTGCATGCACGGACCCAGATTTATTGTTTATGGATGAAAATTTATTGTTAAATTTCAGATTTTGGTATTTTTCACTTATAAATGTAAATAAAGTGTCTGTACTTTGATTATGTGAAATGCATTTCATTATACATGGTATTGAAAATTGTATCTCGATAGATGATGAACTGATTTCTATGATGTAATAATAGAAATTTATTGTACTGATGTTGAGATACTGGAATTTGTTATAAATAATATGCAATTATTATAATTTCAGAATTATATTTGTTTTCTTGTTTGTTTTTTTAGATATAAGGTTGATTATTTTTTAGAAAAAAAATAGTTATGAAATGATTCTCCCACTGGCTTCGCGTTTTATACTCCATATAAATGTACAAATCAGAAGGTATACAAATTTATACACCAGCTTATTTATCGATCACACATGCCATTATTGGCTTTCACTAGCGCAGGCTTATTTTTTAGGAACCCTAATTTTTGTGGCACTAAATTTAAATTGGATTCAGTGAAAATGTTTTAAAATGTAAAACCACATTTAATTTCATAAAATAATTCTGATTTATTTTATTATTTTATATAATATTAATTTTTTATAGGCTTATATAAATGTTATTTTAAATTTTTTTGGTTTAAATTTATGAATAATTTATTTTAAGAATATTATTTTAACTAGTTGTATATAACTTTAATTATTTTTTATTTATTATGATTATTATTTTTTTCACATTGTATTCATTTGATAATATTTTAATGCGATTCGATTTAATTTTTAAAATTAGATTTTATTTTTTGATTTTATTATAAATTTTACAATACTGTACAGTGAAATCCGGTTATTGTGATCACTTTGGGACTGGTGCTTTTTGATAACGAATTGATAACATTATCCGTGATCATAATAACCGGATTCCACTGTATTTAATTAAATCTGACACTTTTGTGCTACATTTTTTTATATTTAATTATAAATATAAATGCGAAAGTGTATGTTTAGGTTTCGATCGTTAACTTTCATTTTCAAAAACCCCACACAAACTATCGATATTATCGAATAGAAAAGTTGAGTTGACGTAATATAAAAGATGCAACTATTAAATGCAAAATTTTCACCAAACATTATTTTTATTATAATTTTTGTGATATTAAAATTTATATATTAATTTTTAAAAAAAATACGTTTATTCAAAAAAAACAAAACAAATTATTCCGTACGTACGAGTGCATCAATTATCACATTTTAGTGTCACCTGTTATTGTTCCCTCCATTATTAGGTTAATCGGCATCGTCTGCAAGCATCGAAATCTCGTTCAACGAAGACGTTTCCTTGAACTGTTCAGAAAAAAAACAACTTCACACAAAACTCTTATTTTTTCGCATCAATAGTATTCAGTAAACACTATTCACTGTACTATACAGTATTCGCATTGTGACAGAGGACGAAATAACTCGAATGACAACAACAGCTAAATCGACCAGATACAAGTTAGGCCTACATCAAAATAACAACGTGTTGATGATCAACCATCATGGCCGTTCCCTATATCATAGGTAAGCATCCTTCGTTGCATTAATTCAGCTATGTATATAAATCCTATTGAAAATTGCAATTTTATTCAATATAAATAAATAAATAATAATAATAATAATAATATAATAAAAAATTATCATTTGTTGTTAAACATGTATTTTCGTAATATTGTATGTAATGTAATGGTACGATTGTACATTAATGTTCTTCATTGAGCCTGTTACTGTAATGTAATTTTGTAGTCCTATTGTACAATATACAGTATTAAGAGTATAATCTGGCAAGTGGTAGAGGGTACTAAAGATACGGTACTTGTACGTTAACAACCAGCCACTGATGTGAGGGCGCTGCATGTCTATAGTTAAGGTTAGTTAAAAGAAACCAACGTTATATATTAATACATTAATTACTTTATTAATGTATTAATACATAAATCAAAACTTTTTTTAGTATTAACTAACAATCTTTAATGGCTAGTCGTTAACTACACAAGTATACCAAAAATGCCATAAGAACCTATGTCTAGAGTTAGACCATAGGTTTGATCCAATTATCGAGTCAGTATATATTAGGTTGTTTTTGTTGTTTTTTTAAGTTTTGAAAAAATGGATGGGACATGTTCTGAATTTGTTCCATTATGAAAAGTGTAATTTTGGTGAAATTAGGTTAGTTTTGAATAATATTTGGGGGGTAACCAAGATTTGAAAAATTGTCTGTTAATGCGTTTCAAACCAATCTTTTTCAAACTCTGGAAGCAACCTCTAAATGTCATCTGAAATGGACCGAATTTTGGGAATATTACTGTTTTGAATACTGGAACAAGATAGGCTGGTGCCCTTATTCAAAATAAAACTTTTATTTTTCCTCATGTGTCAAACCAAACCAACGTTTCCAACTCTGATAGCGACCTCTAAAGTTCATCTGAAATTTGGAGGTACCATACAGAATTTAGTGCAGTTTTTTTGTATAGCTAAATGTGGGGTTTCGTTCAACTTATTTATTTTCACAGTTTTCAATTAATAAACATATCATGGCATTGCTAAGTTTGTAGTATTAAAATACTGTACCATATAAAGTACATGAAGCTTATAAAGAAATTGTGTTTTTAATATCACTCAATTTTGTTTTTTTGATTGAAACTGTAGTTCGATCTGTGGACGTTTGACTACACGGACTACAATCAAAATTAACTTTGATTCTTCAATGAACTTTTTGGTAAGTACATTATTAACATTTTTTTAGTACTTTGTTGTTATTTCACTTCACTGTTGACAAGATGTATTTTTATACATAAATAAACGA
Source organism: Cryptops parisi (assembly GCA_034695005.1). Taxonomy (NCBI): domain Eukaryota; kingdom Metazoa; phylum Arthropoda; class Chilopoda; order Scolopendromorpha; family Cryptopidae; genus Cryptops; species Cryptops parisi. The sequence goes on from JAQIWH010006599.1 coordinate 10,708, forward strand.
GGTAAATAACATAGATATGATAAAAGTGATGTCGAATAGGATCCAGGTATTACCGAGCTAACCTAAATCCAAAGACACGTTCAAATTTAAACCGAATTCTGCTAGCTTTCGTCCGTTCGAAAAAAAATCCGGTTAAATTTTGAACAGTCGTATTTTTTGTAAAAAATTTTTGTCAACTATTAAATAAACAATTACATAACTAGTTAAGTCAGTAGCGTAATTTTGTTATATGGTAGTGAAAAACGAAATGTCTACAGTTTTTTGTGTCTTATCATTGAATTGTGCTTTGAACAATCTTAACAAGACCAATCTCGTAAAGTAGTAACAACATTACAAAAATCAAGTTGGACGTAAACAAAGAAGTTGACAAATGCATGTTGCCATTGGTTCTCGTCAAATTACATCAGACTCGTCACAAGCGCCAATCAAACAGTAAATCAGTGATGTCGTGACGTCTCGAGTTCATTGACCCACACTAGAAACACGATTGATTTTGCACGTAAATAATTTGACAATCTTTGTTGTTTCCCCCATTTTTTTGGCGTTGTTTAAAAAAAAAACAAAAACAAAATGGTTGTTGTTTTTTTCTTGTCTGTAAAATATTTATACGGAAAATTGAGAACATTTTTAGGTATCACGAGTTTTCAATGCACCAATGATTTCTACAATTTTCAATTTTTTTTGTGTGTGGTTTTATATTTATATATCCAAGATCACACTGATAAGTTGTGTGTGTGTTTCATCTTTTCTTTATAACCTGTTATTTGCCGTCTATAAAATATTTTGTTACTCTTGTGATTATTTTATTTTTCTTAACTTTGTTGATATATATACTTTTTTTTTTGGGGGGGGGAGGGGTCTGAGTTTGGTGAGTCGTTAAATGTAAAATGAGAAAATGTTTGGTCGTTGAACTCTTAACAAGTGGTGATGTTAGTTATTGGAAAGATAATGTCATATACAATTTTTTTTTGTGGATAAATGTGAGTGTGTTAAGAGTCAAATTGCTTGGTTTTGCAAGACGTTTGATGTGCCGCAATTCATCATTTACAGAAAGCTTTTTTTTATGACTTTTGTTGTTTAGATTTTATAAAATTTGATTGCACAGTGGTGTTACAAGATATGTTACATGATATGTAACATTATATTATGATGTTTCAGTAATTCAGGGATTAAAGTTTGATGTTCAAAATTGAACCGGATTTTATTAGTTTTCACCGCTTATTATAAAATCCGGTTTATATTTGAACTTTACAACTTGTTATTTTTTTTTTTCGGTGGACTTTTACATATAATGTCGAACAGTAGTCATCAAATTTGGTTATTTTGATGGTTTCTTGTGGTTACTTTGAAAAATACAAATCCGATAATATGTGAAATGAAGTTTTCAGCAAAAAAAAAAACCTGTTACAATAAGTGAAGTTTTCGTACGGTTTTTGGAGGGGGGTGGGGGGGGAAGAGAACACCCATTTGTCTCCGAGAGCGGATTTCTCTTTGTGTCTTGCACTATAGTCTACCACTGTCTCGGTGTCTGTCGTTATCGGCTGCTAACAGAGACCCATTGAACTTGCACTCGGTGTAGTGGCCAACGTTACGGCCCATTGGAATTGTGTAGCGAGAATAGGGTTTCTGTTCTGGAGTAGAGAAAATGATCTTGTCAAAGGAGATCCGATGTTGAAAGTAGATATATACGTATATATATTTATTTATATACATACATACATGTATCGGAAGGAAGAACACAATGGCATTTGGGCTGTGTTTTGGCCAAAAGATTCGTCACCGATAACGAAAATAGGAAGAAGAAGGCTCTCTTTTACACTTTCACTATATTTGAGATAAGTCACGAATTTCCCTCAATTTGATTTGAAAATATAAATATATGTGTGCATGTAATATATATATATATATATATATATATAT
>JAQIWH010006600.1:0-12626 GCA_034695005.1 Cryptops parisi
TTAAGCATTTGAGTCTTTGCATCATTCAATCTCATCCCTCTCTGACCATACCATTCATGTAACAGTTTCATATCGTTTTGCATTTCTACATACATAGAGTCATAATTAGGCGTGGGATACTCATAAACAATAATAATTGTTAACAGATATTTCATGAAGAATCAAAAATAATGTTTATTTTAATTGTTTATTGTTAAATAGAACACAGCGCACCCAATTTTTACACGGTTGTTATGTTAAGAGGGTAAAAATATCGTGTTAAAATTATATACAGTAAATATAGAAAAATGGGAGTATTGGTTTCATAACCAAAACGCGATTTCTGAAAATATAAATACAATTTCGTGTTTATGTTCATATGTATTTTAGCTCATAAATGTAGTTAACATCTATCTATTTATGCATAATTTGCCGATGTCTGAAGCTTTTTCAACTAAGTGACATCTCACGTGACAGCGAATTTATTTTGTACTAAAAGAAAAAGAGGGATAATCTGCTTCCCCCTGAGGGTTAATTGACCAGACCCATAGAGTTTTTAAAAAAGATCTCGGCGAAGATTTTTTACATAATCGCAACACGATAAACAGTAATGTTAAATTAAATGAGTACCTTACTAGTATAAATAAAATTGCAAATATAATAATACGATTTACACTTAATTTATCACCAGAAAAAAATTATTCTTGAAAAGAATATTTTTATCTAATTGACCGTGCGGGTAGACCTTTTTCTCACGTTTCCACGACGTTTTGTTTTCTTTCCACGAAGTTTCGTATTTATGTATATAAAAACAAGCGATTGTGTTATTTGTAGAAAAATATAGGAATAAAAAGAGCCACACTTTCTTTTCCAACTGACGAAGCCTTTTGCAAAAGGTGTAAGACAAAGATCTAACCGGTCAGCAAGGTAAAAATGTAGTTTTTAAAAAAAAAATTATTGTTGATAAAGTATGTTTAACATATTAAGGTAGGAAAATATGCTTTTGAAATTCAAACTTTAAAAATATCAAAAACAAACAAACAAGTTGATAATATAATTTAGAAGTAGTTGACCAAATTAATTTTAAGGTTTTTTTCTTATTTAGCCTATAATAAAGAATTTTTATAGAATTAACCCAGAGAACTGAAAAAAATATGCAGTATTTAACGTTGAAATTCTCAATGGTGTTTCTCATTGTTCGTAAAATTGAACGATGCTCGATATTTATCCAGTGTTGCTTTACCAAAATTTCAATACTGTTATGATATTCAGAGTTGCATGAACAAAGCAAACCGTGGATTTCAAATATATTGTTTTAAAAAACATTTTGCATTAATTACAGATTGTGTTCTAATGTTTGTGTTCCTCAGCGTTAGGTTACTCAACCTATTATTTACAAACCTTAACTAAAACATGACTACGTTTCTAATGTGATGTAATAAAATTACATTGTAGCGTTGCTCGGTGGTCACATCGCGTTATTTTGTATCGTATTCTTCTGTTTTTTTGGGCGGTTTCAGCAACTTGAGCATCGCAACCTTTATTCCGGTTGGTCTAATCAAATAGCCTTTGCTTCCACTTAAGCTGTCTTGGATCGGAATCGCAGTGTCGCCTGCAATCTTTGGGTTGCACTCGACTATGTGCCTTAGTCGGTTTAGCTTTTCCAAGTTCGATTTTCATTGTGTGGCTTTTGGGGATTCTAAATGCATCCAAGAGAAGAGCCTTTCACTGGCTACCCATGTTTTCCTTTCTTTGCGATGACATTCTTGAAATTCTCCCCTTTTAGCAAGCTTCTTGTTATTCCTGTTTCTTCACTGCGGAAAAACTTTTTTACTTCGTTTGTATTTTTTTGTTGGTTGCAATAATTAATGAGCTCATTTATAATGGATTTTTTGTATAGCATAAGAGATTAACCATGGAAATGCTCGTTTCCATTTATTTACATATTTTTATGCTTGGTGTTCCAAATGTCAATGAGTAATTTCAAAACTTGATAACCGATGATGTATAAACATTACAAATCTACAATAGTCATCATGGCTAAGCTTAATTATTGCATTTTTGAATGCAGTGTGGTTTCTATTAAAGTTCGACATAATCGCCATCATGTGCGTGTGTGGGTGATAATTTGTTTTAACCGATTTTCGATTTCTCTGAAAAGATTCATCAGCTGCTGCGCATTGATTGCATGAACTTCGTTCTCAATCTTAACCCCAAAAGCATTTGTTTTTTTCCCACGTAAAAAATGTTTCTCGAGGATGGTTTTAAAATACGCAAAAATTAATAATTACAACATTTTGACAAATTACTTTTTCATCACATTAATTTTTCATAGCCCGAAGTTTTTTTTCTTGTACCCTATCACCTACTTTGTTCATTTACTTGTGCATCATTGTAACATTTTTCAATACATTTGTTTGGAATTTGTATTGCTTTTGGTCCCTGAGAACCATACAATAAACAAAAAATACGTGTATGTATCATCACGCTACGAATTTAGTGGTCTGAAATATACACGAATGTTAGATCCCCAACACATTTTTTCTTATCTGATTTCTATAACGATACCATTCAAATTTCATTTTAATACTCTTGTACGTTTGGTGTTACGTTTTTCGTTTTACGTACCGGTATTCTAGTCCTAGTACAACAGTTCTCAACCGGGGATGCGCCGTACCTCCAGGAAATCCAAAGTTTTTTTTGAGGGATCGTTCGGTTTATTGTTAGTTGCAATTATACCGTGTTAGGTTAAAATTGTATTCTGTAATATCCAGTTTAATGATTTCTACACTCTATTAACTTTTATGCAAATTTTAAAATCTGAAAAAGGTTTAGAACGGAGGCTCTATAACTCTATTTCACATTAGCTGGCACAGAATTTGCTTGAGGCAGCCAAGGGGCAAGCTAGGTGATCACACCATCTCGCGCGCCTAACACCCTTGTATCTATACTGGCGGCAGTGGCAGCAACTGAAAAGTGTGAGAGGTACGCTCGTCAACCATTGGCTGATTCATCTCGCTGCCTCCAATTCCAATTCTAATTCTGTGCCAGCTAATTTGGGATAGAGTATAGTGCATTTAATGTTTTAAGTTTTTACATGTTTTATCAATAGCAAATTTTTCTTTGTTTTTATTTTATTTTAAATAAAATAAAATTTTAACTTTTCAGCAGTTATGTGATGTACTGAAGCTATGTCGACCTACATTCGTGGCGATCTGTTCGAAGGTGAATATCAGCCTGAAAAATCAACATGATCGCGAGCAAGATCACGAGCCAAAAACTGGCAGACGATAATGAAGTAGTATTCAGGTAATCGAAAACTATCATTTAACTCCATAGCATAAGCGATTAGCGAAAGCTAATATGTTAATTACGTAGTTGTATAGTAGAAGTATAGTGGACCGGCAAGTCAAATTGTCATTTTCCAAAGCAATTGAAGGGTCTGGTGTGAAAGGGTGTTAAGTAATATTTGTACAATTTCCAGAAAAATGCGTGTAAAGTTCTGAACTGGCCTTGCTGTTTATGGACCACTGCACACTTCTGGCACTAATCTTTGCACATGTTGTTTTGTTCAAAATTGTGCGTTAGGGAGGTAGAATTGCACCTTTCAAACATGCTTCCAAGTCATTTTTGACAAAAACGTTACTTAACACCCTTCCATATCAAGCCCTTCAATTGTTTCAAAAAACTAGAAAAAACTGATTTGACAGATTAGTTTACCAAATCAATGCCTGTTCTATTTAGAAATGGGTGTAAAGAAACCAGAACCCTGGTTTGTGTCCGTAGAGGTGCAGTGATTTATTTTTCGGCGTGATTTATGAACCAACCTAGTTTGTTTTTATTTTTGTTCTGCTTCGTTTTAACAATCTCTCCGCAAACCACGAAAGGGACTATTTTTTTTTGTACGTTAAGTAGCATTTCTGAATGGGTCGATAGATACGATAACATTAACCGTGGCTTAGCCTTCACCAGGAAGAAAAAAATTGTTGCTTAACAAACTAACACAGGAAAGCTGCATCACTGGTTCGTGAAGCGTTTAAACAAGTGTTGTCGTTTTCCCCTTGTCACAAGGGTGCAAGTGACAATTCGAGGCATTTCCTACGAAGAGAAACTGGAGATGAGGTTACCCCTTTTCTCTGCTACCATTCTGCTATTTTGCCACTAAAGCAGCGACGTTACTGGAATCGTTGATGATCACGAATTTAACCTTTGCTGCCCTCGCGAATCCTGGGATTAGTTTCGCTGAGTGCTTTCATCTGCCAGTAACGTTTTGACTGGAGATGGGCAAAGGAAAAAAAAAACAATGGCAGGAGTATTGAGCGAAAACGTATCGATAGCATATATATATAACCGAACATTCCCAACTCAAATTCCTCTATAAATCGAATCAGCTTCAGTTCTTCATAGAACACGTCTCTTTTCATCTGAGCTTCCATGGTCAAAATGTTCTATAACTTGCCTTCTTTTAGGCTTAGCTCTATAGAAATCTAGGCGCACATATTTGTAAAATTTTAAAGTTTCATAAAATGTTCATATTTGAGCTCTCCGTCTGAATCCACAACTCGGAATTCTTTGTGACTAGAATAAAATTGTGTTTTATTTGCAGCACTTTTCACTAAGATCATGATTCGAATTTTCTATCTACCTGTGAATTTTAGAGTTAAAATGGTTTATTGAAAACTAGCCGAAAAACTACGTAAATTCAGGAAATTTTATAACTTCGTTCATAAAAACATTTGAAGCCTAAATTTCAAACCTAATCTAAAATCTCACTTAACGTAAATATGGTATTTTAATGTTAATTTCATGATTTACTAAATACTGGTCAGGCATTCCACTTGCATAAAATGCCTGGATTTAATACTTTGCCGGTAACATAGAGAAACATCCAAGTATGTGTTAACATGAAAATTTATCATCAGCTAAAGTAATAATAACAACAAAGAAACAACCTTGGACGCATACAACAGTTTAGTATCGTTGATGATAATCGTCAAGTGCAGTACCTTGCGAAACAAAAATAAAAACATACCGCAGTATTGTTTAAATATTTACATGCTACAGCACGAGTTGCTTAGAAGTATTAGTATAAACATAACCCTAACAATGCGAGTGTAATTGTGTAAACAATAAACCTTCTTCCCAACATATTCTTAACAAATTAGGCTACCTAATGACTTCAGTACGAACATGACCAAAAAAAAAATCACGAATTTGAGGATGGCGTGTACAAAAGAGAGAGGGGATGCATGTGTGAGCATCTTAATAATTTCTAAAAGACACAATAGCCCATCCCGGAGCTACTCCAATTTAGGCATTAAGTTTCGTTGAAATCAATTCAACCGTATTCGATTCATGCGCGCACAAAGACAGACAGGCATGGAAATAATTTTATTGACATGCCGGTACGAGTTGATTGTGTAGTGTCCCAGTTTTAACTTTGCTTATCTGCATAAAGGTGTTCTTTGACCCTCACATACACTACACTGGTTCAAATCAATTATACAAGGTGAGGCAAACGTCTAGTCACAGTTAAATATCGCAAAAATCATTAGTAATATGAAAATTTTAATAGAACTATTGTAATGTATACTGACCATACCATGAGCTATCCAATGACGTTACCGGAAGTGACCTTAAAAGTAATTTTCAACGTCATACAATTATTAACTTCCTTAATATCCATCTCACACCCCATATGTGATTTAATGAAGGTATTCACGAAATAATGCCAATGCATCAAACATTGAAAATCGACCGGTAAAAACGGAAGTTACAGGCGAAAGAAGAACGGTATCACAGGAAAGCAATCTCAGGGGCAACTGCGACAATATGGTCTACCTGTCAAGGAAAAAAAGGAAAAGTGGTAAAATACATTGTGGGAAAACCTGTTAAACTTTTGTGTGTGTTAATGCATCAGTCTAATAAATGTTTCCAAAACTTATTCATCGCTTTTCCACTAATAAATTCTTAAGTAGGTTGTTTGTTGCGGCTGCCCCTGTTGGCTTTTCTGTAACACCGTTCTTCTTTCGCCTGTAACTTCCGTTTTTACCGGTCAATTTTCGATCTTTTTGATGCGTTGTCATCATTTCGTGAATACCTTCATCTTTTTACATTATATTAGGGTGTGGTATGCATATTAAAGAAATTAATAGTTAGATGACCTTGAAAATTACATTCAAGGTTATTTCCGGTAACGTTATTGGATAGCCCATAGCCGATATAAATGACAATAGTTCAATTAAAATTTTCATATCACTAAAAGTTTTCGCAATATTTATGTGACCAAGCTTTTTCTTCACCCTGTATATTATTCGCTCCAAATGTTTGCTCATTCTAGTAATTCCGCACATTTAACTTGGTATGGTACTTTGTCAGAAAGGTATGAATTTTATTCATAAGGCCTAAAATGGTATGTCGGATTATTTTTAGTTTTGAACAAAAAAGGACTAAATTTAAACAAATAAAATCTCCTTATCTTCGCTGACAAGTAGTGAAGTTTGACTTCAGGCCAACGTTTCGTCTCTTGAAAAAGGTTTTTTTCTAGGCACACAAAGACAAACACAGAACAACACAACACCACATGTACAGCACACCACAATAATTTAAATTTGCCAAATAAAAAACCAAACTCCAAGGTTTGATTTTTTTTTCAAGAAATTCCATATCTTGTTGTGTGCTGTACATCTACATGTGGTGTTGTTCTGTGTTTGTTTTGTCTGTGTGCCTAGAAAAAGCCTCTTCCAAGAAGCGAAACGTCGTTCTAGATTCAAACTTTTCTACTTGTCAGCAACGAAGTAGAAAAGAAAGAGGATGTGAGAGGATTTTATTTTTCAAAATTTAGTGCTTTATTTTGTTTAACATTATGATTATCAGGATAGTGAATTTGGTGGTTTGTCGGATGAAACGATGTATTTATTAGAACTTGCGTTTGATAGTAGTGTAGTCGATCTTTCTTATTGATTAAACCACCAGCTATATGCTGTATTTTGCTTAAAGTTCGAATCGTTTAATTTTAGCAGTGTATGCATAATTATTCACTCATCACCAGACGGAACAACTTATTTTCATTTTACGTCTGTGGTTTAATTTAAACCAAAATGAACCGAGCGTGGCTAATAATGGATATGAAGTTCTGCTGTTAAGACTTTTTTCTTTAACTTGAATTCCCAAATGAAATATGCAAAACAGTCGGTTTAACCCCTATTTCTTGAACAGTCACAAAATAAAAAATATATATATATATATATATTTAAAAAATAGTAAATGGAAAACGAGCGTTCATTTCGGAATATCAGGTGACGACGACATTTTAATTTTTTCCTTTATTGGGGTTAACGGATAGGGTTCCATGAGTTTCTCATTTTCGTCTGACTTTCCACCATCCATCCGTGAACTGGATCTTCTTTAAAAGAAGAAGAAGAAGAAAATGAGCTTCCTTGCACAAAACGGTTACGGAGTGAACCAAACCGAGAGTAGAAGCGAGAATAAAGAGAGAAGTGCTTCTGTTGGAAGAAAATTAAACGTTTTGCCATTGGGAATGAAGCGGTAGAACGTAGGCCCTAGCCTTTTCCTGCTTCCTAGTAGCTTTCCTACCCCCTCCCCCTATCTCTCTTTCGTTCTCTCTCTCTCCTCTCTTCTCTTGGTAATTGGACCATAATTTCCGTCGTCTCATAACTGTTGGCTGGATTTAGCCGAAATTCATGGCGTAATTGCACGGCTTCGCAGTGGATTACAAAGAGCGCATTTTCGCTACAAAGTCGATATGGGTTGCTAGCTGCTTCGTGCTAGAGTTGCAGCTAGGGGTTCTCGACCGACACATGCGCACATTGCAATAACAACAGCCCTTTTATTAATTAATAAACCGTGGGAGTCATAACTAGACAGTATATCTATTCTTTTCGCTTCTGTATGGCTTGGTATTTGGTATACACTTGCCACCTTATGTGTTTTTCCCGATTCTCACTTAGTTCATCTTCACTCCAGTGTGTTTATAATGTTTTTCCCATTGATAACGTCTTTATCCAGAATCACAGAAAATTTATCATCAGCTAAATGAAACAACGATTAAAATCTTGGAAACGTACTACGATATCGTTGATAACAATGATATGAAGTAATTGATATTATGAGGTGAGTTCTCCCAAATATTGGTTGAAACGTTTACAAACATCGTTTAACCGATTTATATTTAAATTGAACCTCTACACTTTTATTTCTGGCTTTCTAAGATCACGAAACTTTATGATGCTCTCCCAAATGATTTGTTTTTTTCAAACTTCTGGAAATCAGTAGAGCCAATCGTAATTGGATCAATCCTCGTTCTTATTTGACTCAACACTTGTCGATTGATTCTCAGACTAGACATACTGGTTTTGCAGTTCCCACTTCAAACATGTCCTATTCCGATTTCCTTATAATTCCTTCCAGTATTGGAATGTTCTTCCTTTATTTCTCAGGCGTGTAGAAAATGTGTGCAAAGATTCAAAGTGCACAACATGTCGCCATTTAACAAAAAATTAAAGTTGTCAGTTAGTATAATAAATGCGGATGAATACAAACAGTTTGTTGTTACAAGCCCGAAATGGGGTATTTTATCCTTTAATCTGATTAAAACTTTGTTTGTTTGGTGTTATTTTCATGTACAGTGTGGTCCCTTCGGGACAAACACAAGATAAATAAAAAATTATAAATGTATGAAATAAAATGTACAACGAAATTAAAAACTAATGAAGGGCCCGGGGCAGTAACCGGTCAGCTCCCAATTTTTGCCGAAAGGTGATGTCACTTTTTCTCAGAACAGCTGGTTCATCATATTGTTGATGTTTCACTTGTTGTTCAAACCGATTATCAGATATGAAACAAAACTTATTTATTTATTTATTTATTTATTTAGGAGCTTATGTTTTATTCTAAACCTTAAGTAAATTTTATAAATATTTTTATCATATACTGAAAAAATCGCATACTTTAAAACCAAAAGTATAACATACTCAATGTTAACTCAATGTTAAACTGTATATTATAATATACTCCATTATTCTTTGGCGTGATGTTTCTAAATATCGAATCCATAAATTACAAATTGCATACAATAGAATTATAAGATTACTTTTCAATCTTAACAAATACTTTCTATCTCCACATTTCTAAAAAAAACGTAAAAACTTACCATTCAACCAATGATTAAATATCATTGTCTCCAAGAAATTAGTAAAGCTTTAAAAATGATACTCATTCATGTCACTTTCTATTTAATTCAACCTTCACAAACGCTACAAAATCATCCCACAACATACTGTTCCAAATCACTATAACAATCGATATCTTTTTAACATTCTCAACCATTGGAATGCATTACCGATCTATCTTCAAAAAATTTCTTTCACTTGTCAAAGCTCTAAATGTTTCACTGTGTGCTTGCGTTTTTTAAAAAACAACTACTACCGTAGATCATATTTTGTTTTGCTGAAGTTTGGTGCTTTTGTGGGTTGTTTGTTCTTACAAACAGTCAGTTGTCTTTATTTTGTTATAGGCAAATTTATTTTGTCTGGTTTTGTATTATGTCGTTCATCTTGAACGGTTTTTGAACTCATCTTGTCTTTACGAAAAGTATTAAAATTAAATCGAGATCATTTGAAAATAAAATAAATAAAATAAATAAAAATAGAACTATTATTTATTGACGAAAAGAAAAATTTTCATATTACATATTCGTTGACGATGAATTTCCCACGTGAACAATTTCTTACTGAGTTTTAACACATGCATTTTTGGCACGTTTAATATTTCAAAAACATTTTCAGATAGAGGAAAATTCCGCAGCATTTAGGTCTGAATTATATCATGCCAGATTTTCAAGCATTGATCGATATCGATTCTATTACTGCCTTTTGAGTAGTTGCCAGCCTGTTTCAATAGTAGTTTAAGTCAAAATTGTGCTTCTTATTTAGTTATTACTTCCACGATTGGCACGTGGAACAAAGTCGATACTTGACAAAACTTTGTTTAAAATCCATCGTCTCGTTCCGATGGACCAAAAGTATCGCGATCTGTTGCACCCTAATTGAGTGTGCAGAGTCGTGAAATAGGAAATTCTAGAAAGGCACGACAGCTCGACGTGGTTATATTTATTAACTATTAAGGGTTGAGGATTAAAGACGTGCGATTTATAGATTTACTCTCATTGTCGGTTGTTGGTGAGATTACTCTCCAGGGTATTGTCCAAGTGGTTGTAAGCGATCATGTCAGTTCGGCTTGTTTCAAGTTTGCATGCATCACGATCGAATAAAGGTGCTTGTAATTAACCGAGCTGACCACGAAATTGGAGAGACAGCTGCAATCCTGCTGAAAACCACGAATATCTGTCTGTCTCTCGCTCTTTCATTGGTTTAAAAGACCGAGGGGGACCTGTTTTGTAGTCGTTGTGCACGACCTGATCGAATTTGTTCCATCGGATCGGTGGTTTCGGTGGCAACGGTCGCTGACTGGTTTTGAAGCTACGGGCAACCGATGTCACCTGAACCACGTTACACAAAGTCCCTGCGAATTTTAAATTCGCAACATCTACAGTATACCGTTAAAAAAAAGCGTTGGGTTCGAAATCGAATGCCTATCATCATAACGAATACGAGTATACCTAAATCACATCTAAAGTTAGTGTAACGGTTTATTGATAGATTAACTTCAAAAATAATTCATAATAGGGTGCAAACGCATATACAAAGGAGGGAGTCATGGCTTTCAAAGCTATCTTATATGACCCAAAGCAAAATTAGTTGTTTAAAATTATGAAAATATGGACACGTTTGCCAAATTCAGTCTAAAATTGGAATTTATTTTGTAATTTCTATGTATTATAAATGAATAATACAGAGTGTTCCAGCCGAGTGTTCCTTATTAATAGCTAGTATAATAAAAATTCTGAATTTTAGGTACAGTAGCATTCAATAGCATTTTGAGGAGACATTTTCCACTGCTGCTGCTGCGGAAAATTGTTTAAAATTGTTTAAAATTTAACAATGCGATTTCCTTGAAAATTAATTCCAAGATCAATGAAAACAGCACAATTGGAAAGACTCCCCCCCCCCAAGATGCTATTATATTCAAAACTCAGAATTTTTATTATAGGCCTATTAGAGTTTCAACCATTAATAGGGAACACTCTGAATATATTGCATATTGATAAAAGATTCATTATGTATCGATAATTCCTTTTATATGATGTATGTTTTCCCACCAAACGTATACATCGCGTTTGATCGGGTGGCATGTACAAATACGTGTAAAATCTAGGTGCTTTCTTAACACGAAAAAAAACAAATAGGTTTCAAAAGAAAAATTGTAATCGATATTTTCATTTCTGGTTGAACAGTTTCAAGAAGCAGAATCACAGATCTATGCCTTTATAAAAAAAGCCCTTAAAATAGAATATCTCTATCGGCTCTATGATAGTTGGTAGTTGTAGTAACACCAGAAAGAATGGTTGGAGAAAAATCTGAAGCTACAAGTAGTGTACATTTTATTGTCTATTGACAGATAATACCTTCAAGAAAACTGCATAATGCATTTAGGTGGCATGTATCAATTTGTTGATTTATAAGACGAAAAAATAAGTCAGACGTAGATTGTAATGAAAAGATGTCTATTGACGATTACACAAGTTTTAGAAGCAGAAACACAGATCTAAACTAATAGTAGAAAGCGAAATTTATAATTAATTAAAAATTGAGTTTTATTCATTTGTAAAATAGATGTCCTTAACAAGTTGTGTTTTGGACAAAGTTTTCTAATGGTTGTACTGTATATGTTAATTGAGTATTTTTTTACTGAAAAAGATTATTTCAGTTTTTTACTAAAAAGCCATTTTTATTTCAAAATTGTAATGATACATTTTTCAAATAAAATTTATCATTACAATAGGATTGATTGAAATTAACATGTTTCGGACATGTTCATTTTTTGAAACATGTCCGAAAAATGTATCATTACAATTTTCAAATAAAAATGGCCTTTTAGTAAAAAACTGAAATAATCTTTTTCAGTAAAAAATGTTTTCTTTTGGTTCAAAACAATAGAAATTTCACTACATGATTAGTCTGTGTTAGACCTCGTTATTTTTCACTGGAATACAATGTATAGAAATTTTAAGTATGATAATGCATTAATAACTATATTTTTATTAAACAGTTATGTTTTGTTTTTTCATGTTAATTGTTTTTATTAAAGAGCATATTGTTGAAAAATATTATTATTAAAAGTTTTTAACTTTTATTTTGAACTTAGTTAAAGCAAGATTGTATCACTAAGAACATCATTATAAATTAGCATTGCAATAAATGACATTCCATAAAACTAAGCAAGTGTTAACTTTCCAAGTGTTAGTAAGGGAATTATGGTTTATTACGTTTGCATTTTGAATTTTTAAAATTTTTTAATTTCTTATTATACTTGATATAATTAAAATTATTGTAAGTATTCCGTGTCATACAGGTAATTTATTTACAAATTACACTTTGAAGCTAACACAATAAACTGTACATATTTGTTTATAATTGAATCACTTTTTAGCAGGGATACCGAGTACTTAAGTACCGAATACTTAAGTACACGTAACAAGTACATTTTAAGTACATTTTCAGTATTTG